>APFE030665927.1:8310-27110 GCA_000404065.3 Pinus taeda
TTTATTTTTAAATCAATGAAAAACTAAAATTTAGAAAGAAACTAAACTTTCTCTAGACTTAATTTTTTTTTTCTTAAAAAATGGACACAATGATTTGCATATTGAAAGATGTTTTTGATCAAGCATATTGCAAAACATTTAAATCATCCCTATTTTCTGATCCTCACGATCGCACTAAGCGAGGAGGAGAGCATACTTATTCTAGGTAAAAGCAAAACTGAAAATGAAAGCAAAAACTAAAAATGAAAGCCTGCCTACTATATACTATTTTAAAAAAAATAGTTATGTGTAATTAAACTTCCAATGAAGCCATTCACGTAGCAGTAACAACAATATATCCAGTAGCAATTTTTTAAATGATGGATGAAAATATTCGAAAGTGAATGAGTTTAGTTGCTGTAACTGCAAATCAACTAAAAATTAAGAAGATGAATCTAATCTAGTACTTACCTGGAACCATTGTTCGATAAATCTTTGATAAGCACAATTTATCTCACTTAGATCATGTTGTAACTCCTGTTCTTCTTCTCCAATCTGTTGTTCTTCCTCCTCAATCTCCTGTTCAAATGATTGTTCGCCATCAGATATGCAGGATTCTTCAGATGTTGAATCTTTGTTTGTTTCTTGGGGAGTATTTGAACCTTTAATTCTTGTCAATATCTCCTCTTCCAAGGAAGAAGAGATCCCGACTTGCTAGGATTTGAGTGAGTAGTTCCAAGCTAAAACTCATTGTTAAACCATGTTGAAAGAGATTCTAAAAACAAAAAAATCAGCACACTAAAAATTGAATTAAAAACAAAAGGACCACAGAAATAATCTTGAATTCAATACTCAATTAAACCCTCTTACAAGGACTACTTATTGATTGAGTAGTCGAATTCTTCAATTACAACCATGAACCATGAATTCATCAAACACTCTTCACAGTTGCAAAAATCAAACACACTTGCAGAAATTGAATTCACACTTGCATAAATGTAAACACACCCTACATGCTCTAATCCATAAGAGGTCGAGCCCATTACGATATCTCGAATGTGATGCGTAGGTTTTTCCCCACGTCTTACCACCTTAACACCTCGGAGTTAGGAACATGTCTAAACATACTTGCATGAAAAATCAAACTAAACTTCAATCCATCATGCCTCCCCAGCAACGGCGCCAAAATGTTTGGTGAAAATATGTTTGTTTAATTCTGTTGTAGTACTTGCCCAACTATTTAATTTGTCAATCCAAGGTTCGTAGACTTACGAGACACATGCACTATATATGCAGGACCGAAGTGGAACTAATTTAATCTAAATTACTGAAATCAAATTAATCTAGGAAGGCATTGAAACACTAACTAGGAAAGCAGGAAATTGCATAAGGGAAAAGATATACAACAAGTGAAGAATTTGAATGACAAACAACATATGTGAGCTCACAACAATAAATATATCTTAAATCATATTACAAGAACCAAATAACAAATCATATAAAAGAATATGAATCAAAGCTAAGAATCCCCTTCTCCTAATTACAAAACTATCTCTTAAAGCTAATCTCCATTCTCCATTATTCATTATTATTAAAATGAAGAGAGAGCACTCTCTTATATACATGAGGAAGATAACCATATCATAATTACATATCCAATATTCTCTCAAGCACTCTCAACTACTTTCCCATTATTACAAGATATGATCCCTTTGAATCCTCCACAAATCTCTCAAGCATTTTCAACTACTTTCTCATTATTACAAAATATGATCCCTTTGAATCCTCCACAAATCTCTCACATATCTTGGATAAGATATGCCAACCAAATCCTCCATGGTCTTCTCCTTAGGAATAGGCTTGCATAGTTATCTCCTTAATATGGTGGAGGAGATATTTGAGAAGTCTCTTGGAATTAATTCTTCACATGTTTCCTACACATCACAAAACTCACATATTCTTGAGATATATACAAAAATATGTATATTTTCTAATATTTAATCATAAATCCACTTGTAATACAAAAATGAATAAAATGGAAAATAAGAAGGTGAAACCCAAATGTATTTATGAAAATGATATGATAAAAGGTTAATGGGATGATGAAATGTAAGGAATAGTGAAGAAAAAGGTGGATGAAAATATGACATTTCTGAGTCCCAACAAGGAGTAACAGGTTATATTGGTAAATTCAGGGTAGCATGAGATTCTACAGACTCAGGTGGGGAAGAGACTTCATGAAATTGAACATCCCTTCTGATTATGACACTTTTATTAGAAGGATCAAACAACCTGTAAGCCTTGGAATTCTCATCATAACCAATGAAGATACACGTGTGAGATTTGGGTTCTAACTTTTTCCATTTTTCATCAGGAATATGAGCCTAACATTCACAACCCAACACCTTAAAATCACTAATATCTATTTTACGTCCATTATATTTTTCCTCAGGGGTAACATGCTTAAAAACTCTAGTAGGAACTCTATTTAAAATAAAATTAGCACAAAAGATGACTTCAACCCAAAAGTTCTTATGCAATCATTTAAAATAAAGCATACATCTAGCCATTTCAACTAAAGTTTTGTCTTTCCTTTCAACAACACCATTTTGTTGAGGTGTGTAAGGAATAGCCTTTTGATGTTGAAGACCATGTTTATATAAATATGCATCAGATTCTTGCTTCACAAATTCCCCTCCATTATCAGATCGTAAGGTTTTAATACTCTTACGAGATGCATTTTTAACCATGGATTTAAATTATTGAAACTTTACAAATGTTTCACTTTTATTTTTCAAAAAATAAACCTAAGGTTTTCTACTAAATTCATCAATAAAGGTAAGAAAATAGATTGCATGAGATATTGAAGGAACTTCAAGAGGACCAGAGATATCACTATGAATTAAATGCAAAGGTTCTTTAGAATGCTAGTCTTTACCTTTATAAAACATTTCTATATGATGTTTACCAAGAATACATCCTTCACAAAAACCAGTAGTAGAAGAAATGTTAAGAAAACCATGAACCATTTTAGTTAGCATTTGCATTTTATCATAATTCAAGTGACCCAATATTTCATGCCATAATTGACTTGGTTCATCAGCATGAGAAACATAGGAATAAAATTGTTGTCTCTTAGTTGAACTAAAACCAACAAATTTATATAAACCAACTGTATGATGAACAGGACCAGAAGACACTACTTTGTACTGTCAGTTGGTATATTTAAGGACATATTTATCAGACCAAGCTTCAAATTTAAAATCTTTCTAACATGCACGATAAATATAAATTAAGTGGATGGGCATATTTTGAACATGAAAAACATCTTCCAATTGACCATTAGCAGCATTAATTTTACCAGAACCAATTATGGAAAGTTGTTTGCCATCACCAATAGAAACTTTTAGAGATGAGTGCTTATTAGTGTCATAAGATGTAAATAAAGAAATATTACTAGTCATATGTTTAGAAGCACTAGAATCCATTATCCATTCCACATTAGAAGAAGAATTACTAGACGAAACAATAGATGCACATAAAGCTACTTGAGATTCATTAGAATTTTTCTTGTTATCTTTAGCCATTAAACATTTCTCTTTAAAGAAATTCTTTTTAGAATGGTTAGTTTTACCACAATTCTTACAAGTATCATACACTTTCTTCCTATTACTAGTTTCATGATGTGCATGAGAAGCATGACCATTATTATTAGTATGATTAGAAGTGTGAGAATAAGAAACTTTAGCATTATTAAAACTTTTGTGAGGATTCTTATTATGTGCCATAAGAGATTTATTAGGTGAGACGTGTCCTGAAGTAATCAACCTTTCTTGATCATATATCAACCCTTTATAGTAATCATTAAAACTAGCTTTTTTGGTACTTTGAGACAATTCAAGAGCCCTATTCCTAGTTTGGATGAACATGTCAAAACAAGATGACATTTTTTGTTCTACAAGAATGATAAGAGTAGTGCTTGTATTCTTGTAAAATTTACCACAATTATTTAACTCTGCATTTAAGGTTTTCAATTCAGCAAGATATAATTATACTCTATCAAAATTAGTAGGATCTAGCTCATGAATCTTCTTTTCAAGGTAATAGGTAGAACCTCATCAGATTTATCAAATAAAGAAGCAAGAATTATCCATACCTCAACTAGCCTATCTTCTACCTCAATACTTATCTGAAGACTATCTAAAACCATTCGACGAATGAGCCCTCTTACTTCATCACACTTTTCTTCCCATTTAATGAAGGCTAGAGCATCTGTAGGTTTCTTGTGTTCACCATTAACCAACCTACATAGATTCTTACTCTTGAGAACATCAATCATTTTCCTTTTCAATGCAAGATTGTTAGAACTGACAAGTTCATGAATAGAAGCTACTTCTGAAGTCATAATGGTAGAAATTTTGACAAGAAATATAAACCAAAATGTAAGAAATGAAAAGATAAAAGGTGGACAGAAAACTGTAAATTTCTGTAGTTCGTTCTGTCGTCACCAGAAAACCTGAAAAATTTGTCAATCATAAATCAACGATAATTTTGCTTCTGGTACTCCATTTGGGTTGATGTTTTTTTTGAAATTGGGTAGCTCGACGAGAGGAACCCAAGTATCAACTATGTTCTGGGAAATTCTACACGAAAGGTAACAGATCTAAGAAAAAATGTTTGGTGGAAAAATAAAATATACTCAATAATGCTCCAATGCTTATTATAACTAGTTTTTGGAAATGGTGCAACCACTCTTTATCTGCTTATGTAGCCGAAATTCTGATCTCAATCCTTGGTCTGCCAATCTTCTACCCTGCAAAAAAAGGACCAAAAAACTAGATGAAAATCATAGATCTTACAACCAAAATATATATCTCCTTGGGGAGAATCCAAAAACCATATAGATCTTACAAAAAAAATAATCAAGAGCCCCTTCCCAAAAAAAATCTGCAAAAAACTACATAACAAAGTCAAGGTTATAAGAAAAAAACTCAAATATGTAGAATCATGCCCAGATTTGAAGAGAATCCTAATGGAGACAAGATAGAAAGAAAATATAAAAAAAAAATAATGAGTGTCCATGCAACAAAAAAGGAAGATACACGTTGATAGTTAAATTCAAAGAAGATATTAGATCATAGTAGCCATGGCTTTGATACCATGTTAGAATATTAGATCTACTAAACTAGCTATCTAAGAAGCCAACAATATATCAACATAAAAATAAGAACATAAAGAGAACAAGGAAAAAGAATACAACAAATATACGTGGTTCACCCAATTGGGCTACATCCACGGGAAGGTTGTCTTCTATTATCTCCAAAAATATCCTACAGTCTTACAAAGAGAGCAACTAAAAATAACATGATACAAATAGCAGTGTGTTGTGAGCACAAGATAAGATGTGATGGTATAAAAAAATGGTATCTACCTTAAGGGGCTCCCTTGACCCTATTATATACCCAAAGATGTGGAGGAATTACTCTCACATATTAAATGTGGGATAATATAATTCTCCAAAATCACACCTTTTTATATAATAAGTGGATACAAGAGTATATTGTGCCATAATAAATATGGGATATAATGTATTACTCTTTTACATAAGATTGTGGTTAACTTCCAACATAATACAAAGACATTATTACCTTCCAAGGAATACAATATATTCCAACAACTTCATTACATGTGTCGTCTTAAGGATATCATGAAATTCTATAGATTGAGCATCCTAGCTCTCATGGTAACATTACCCAATGAGATTTGAAATTAGCCCTTTTGTATGCTCAAGGATTATGGATTCCTCTAAGCTGGAGCTTGGTTCCCTTTGTGAAAAATATCGGATATAGTGATGCTTGAACCTCTCATGTGTCAAGTTCAATGCTTTCCCATGTTGAGCTATCTCACTCACACTACCTCATGGTTGATCATGCCAGCAACAATTTTCTCTACCCTAGAATATCATGGCAGATATTTGAGCTATACTCACAAATAGAAGTGAATTCTTGTAAAAATCAGTATCAGCATTATTGTACTCATCAAGAATCTAGTAGTGTGTGTCCATGATCTACACATAATCCTTATCTATTTGGTACAACTGCAAAGACTGAACCATTTGAATGTTGGCTCATTATGGGATCCTTCCAATCTCTGTTTGAAGTAGGGTTTTCTTTGAGCAATGCAAAACTTCTAACATCATACTACAAAACATTAGTTTCTAAAGAATAACAAACTCACAACTTTTAAATAATGAAAATTACAATATAAGTATAGGAAAAACTATCATCTCTCTTGCTCAAGTTCTTGTTTTCCCATCTTTCATAGGAGATCGATGTCGGCAGTTACTGCATAGACGGACACAATATATATCAGAATTTTTTGCCTCTTTTACATAATGTAAGGAAAATATTATTGTTAAAATTAGATTTTAATTTTCATGCTTGAAAAAGGTGATAGACAGACTCAAATTTGTGCAGCTAGTTATCAGCATTTGCTAGCAACTTAAGGTGTTGTGAAGATCAATGAGATAGATAAATCCAAACAACGTTCTTCTACAGTTACAACAACTCTTAATTTTTTTAACACATATGTTGAATGGGCTCGTATATCAACACTGGGAAGCTCTAGTTTGATTGAAGTGTAAGCTGCAACCTTATCATACTTGATCTCATAAATTGATTTATCTCTTCCTATATTGTCATTGTAAGAGTGTAAAAGGCTCTATCATAAGGTTAAATTTTGTTCATTTGAAATAGTTGTGGCATTTGATTCTACTATCACCAATATATTTCAAATCCTCATGTGTGCAACAGAGGGATTCATCAGTCCATCACTTCCTTGGACTAGTAATATTAGTAATATTAATAAGATTGAATTTGACTTTGTTGAAGATTTATGTGAAACTATGGTTGCAATTGGCTACAATTATCAATCTAAGTGTACCAAGCATGGAATCATGAGACTCGTGCTTATCCAACTCAAATACTAGAAGAGGCTCTACGTATTCTTCTTTAAGAATATCATCGATGAAGCTTACTTTACATTCATCTGACAATACTAAACACAGGAGCTAGAATATCATCACCGTAGTGTAGAAGCATCTTGATTTCAAATTTCCTTCCAATCATGGGGGGAACTCTTCAATATCAATGTTTAAAATTAAGTCCTTATATTTGTTTGATGTATCTATTGAGTTTTGAGCATGAGAAATAGCATGAATTAACACCATAAAATATACTTGAATAAGGTGTGGCACCCTACTCAATTCAATCTTCCATACAGTTTTGAATTGTCTCAATTACATGGCCTTATTCGGTCCTCCTTTAGTCATCCTCCCAATGAATTGAAGATTTTGAGTCTCTTCCACTCTAACTAGTGAATCCTTCTCCAGGACAAAGTCATCCCACAATGTTTCAAAAGTGGAAAACTTCACACACACACGTTTTCCCCACACAAAAGTAAGTCAAGATGTTGAGAATCCATCTAGAGTTATCTAAACTAACTCATCTTCATAAACCTTGTTTCCTATGTTTGTAATTTGATGTCTCAACTTGGTGATCTTCATTGGATAGCTTGCTATTGTATTAGCATTTCTAATGTAGTTACTAATGAGATTTTTCTTCAAAAGCATCTCGTCGGATTTGTTCACATTTTGATACAAAGTGACTAAGGCATCATGTATATTATTCCTTTTCTTCTTCTATGTGATGAGAGGGATCAAGTGGTCCTTGACTGAAACAAGGACAATTTTATTCTTTTTAGCCACTTTCTTATTGTGCTCAACCAACCGAATGGACGGAAATCTCACCCTTGAACTTCCCAAAGGTCTAAGTACCTATCTTGGGGGTATTTCAACTTCAAGTACTAAAGCAAGGGCATTGCACACAATGAAAGCTTCTGACAACTCTGTAGCATGATGTCAACACCACCCCTTAATGAGAATTTCATGCAACCAACAACACTATTGCAACTTGTCTTGTAAAAATTCTATAGATATCTGTTGGAAATACTGAGAGAGGGGTGAATCAGTATTTCTTATTATTTATTTATTTATTTTTAATTGTTCTAGTGATTGCCAACAACATATATAGATATGTGTATGTATACACAGAACGCAAAAATCAACAGCTGAAATTAATGCTTTTATTAAAACTCAAAACAGTGCAATGAAATAAATACAATATAAGTATAAATCTGATTGTGAATAGCTGCCAAGCTCCAACTTGGACTTCAGTGAGGCTCCAACATACAGAGCACCAACTCTGTTTTTGTAGTGGTTCTGCACTTAGGAGCACCTACCCCCAATGACTTCAGTCCAGTTCAGTTCTGAGGCTCCAACCTCTTGGGCTCCAACCCAACCTTGGTATAAACAAGTATGCTGCTGCACACTATTTAGCTGAGATTGTCTCACTCCTGCTCTCCTGCCTCTGCTGCTCCTATTGCCTCTATAGCCTCTGCTGCTTCTACTACCTCACACTCTGGTTCTCAACCATACCAACAGCAACAACAGTTCTCTGTTTTTACTGTTTTATACATTCTCATGCCTTTGTCCATTCGTTTCCGCTTACTCAATGGCTCTTTGGCTTCCTCCTCGCTCGCTTGAGCTTCGGCTTCCTCAACACTCGCTCGACCTTATGGCTTCCCTCCTCCATTCGCTTTAGCTTCCTCATGTTTACGATGTGCTAAAAATATAATGTCGTCACGGAAAAAGTTGGTGTTTCAGCAATGCCAAAATTGGTGTATCGGCAAACTTTTCACAAGTACCGGTGTTTCAGCAATGGATAAATTGGTGTTTCAGTAACTTTTCTCCAACTTTTTTTAACATTGTTCAACAGCTGCAGCAGCCTTCACCAGCATTCACCGGCAACTTCATACAACGCTTAGCTACCTTTGCTCCTCTTGGCTCCTCTTGGCTCTGTGTGCTCAACTTGGCTCCTCTTCTTTGGCTCTGTCTCCTTCCTTGAATATTGCCATATTGACATCAATGACAATTTGTGTCCAACAATCTCCCCCTTTTTTATTGATGGCAATATTCTTCTGCTCTCTCTCCCCCTTTGACATCAATGGCAAAGGAATGCATACAGACTCCCCCTGTCAACCTGCTCCCCTGTCCTACTACATCTTTATGAATGAAATTGAGTGATGATAAAGAAATAACTCCCATCTTTTGACGCAGATGTTCGAATGCTTCTCGAGGAAGAGGTTTTGTGTAAATATCAGCTATCTTCTCCTTAGTACTGATATATTCCAGGACAATGTTTTGTTCAGATACTTGCTCATGGAGGAAATGATACTTGATTGGTATGTGTTTGGTTCTTGAGTGCATCACTAGATTTTTGCTGAGACTGATAGCACTTGTGTTGTCATAATAGATGGTAATTGGTTGATATGTACATATGTCGAGATATTTTAGAGCTTCCTTCATCCATAGTATCTGAGTACAACAATATGCTGCAGCAATATACTCGGCTTCGGTTGTGGATAATGATATGGATGATTGTTTTTTGCTGAGCCAGGATACCAAACAGTCTCCTAGGAAGAATGCATTTCCACTAGTACTTTTCCAATCATCTATACTTCCAGCCCAATCAGCATCGGTGTATGCAGTTACAGTCAGTGTTGAGTTCTTTGGGTACCAAAGACCCAAATCAGAAGTTCCCTTTAGATATCTAAGAATTCTTTTTACATCTAATAAATGGGATTGTTTGGGAGCAGATTGAAATCTTCCCACCATTCCTACTACTTGCATTATGTCTCGTCGTGTACCTGTTAAGTATAGAAGGGCTCCGATCATTGACTTGTAATGAGTTGCATCCACTGGAGGGGAGTCATCATTTTCACTCAGTTTGCAGTTTGTGGTCATAGGTGTGTTCATGGGTGCACAGTCCTCCATTCCATATTTTTTGAGCATGTCTTTTAGATATTTGGTTTGAGATATACACAATCCTGCTCTGGTTTGAGATACTTGAAGTCCAAGGAAGTGGGATAGTTCTCCTATCATTGACATCTCAAACTCTTTTGACATGTTTTTAGAAAATTCATTGCTCATTTCATCATTATCACTAGCAAAAATTAGATCATCAACATAAACAAGAGCAGCTAGTAACTTACCTTGATCTGTCTTTATGTATAGACTACTTCCAGCCACTCCCTTTTTGAAGCCTTGTTGTTGTAGGTAATGATCCAATCTTGCATACCAAGCTCTAGGAGCTTTTTTCAATCCATATAAAGTCTTTTTCAACTTACAGACTAGGTCCTTTCCTGCTGTTAGATCAAAACCTTCTAGCTGCTCCATGTAGACTTCCTCTTTGAGTTCCCCATTTAGAAATGTTGATTTCACGTCCATTTGATAGATTTTGAATCCTTTTGAGCAAGAAAATGCTAACAACATCCTGATAGCTTCCATACAGGCCACTGGCGCAAATGTCTCTTCAAAGTCAATTCCTTCGATTTGTGAATAGCCTTTGCAGACAAGTCTTGCCTTGTTTTTGATAACCTGTCCTTCCTCATTCATTTTATTTTTGAACACCCATTTGGTTCCTATTATGTTTTTGTCCTTTGGACGAGGTACCAGCTCCCATGTCTTGTTCTTCTCAATTTGGGACATTTCTTCTTCCATGGATTTTACCCAAGGAGGATCCTTACTTACTTCTGCAAATGTTTCTGGTTCTATCATAGATAGGAGGGAAATGACTTTTCTCTTGGGTGAGGTTGTTATCCTTCTTTGGGTCTGTAAACCTTCATCTCTATCGCTAATGATCTGTTCTTCTGGATGATATCTTTCGACATACTTCATCTTTGAAGGGGTATGAGGTGGTTCTATGTTCTCTTCTTCTTCTTCATCATCTATCTCTTCTTCTTTAGGTTCTTCTTCTTCAAGGAGAAAGTCATCTTCATGTTCTTCAATTTCCTTTACTGGAAGTTCTTCATCAGCCTTTACATCAATGCTTTCCACTATTTTCTTCAGTCAATAATTGTAACACTTGTAAGCCTTGCTCCGTGTAGAGTATCCAAGAAATATCCCTTCATCAACCCGAGAATCAAACTCTCCTAGTCAACCATCATTTATTTTTATGAAGCACTTGCTTCCAAAAATCTTGAAATACTTCACAGAAGCAGGTCTTTCGTTCCATAGATCATAAGGAGTTTTTTCACAATTTGGTCTTAACTAAGTTCGATTCAGTGTATAGACAGTTGTCCCTAATGCTTCTCTCTAGAATCTAGGTTATAAGTCTGCTGCTAATAGCATAGTTCTTGCCATTTCTTGGACTGTTCGGTTTCTTCTTTCAACTACCCCATTTTGCTTAGGTGTTCTAGCAGCCGAGAATTCTCTTTTAATTCCATGAATGTTACAGAACTCACTAAACTCGTTTGATGTGAATTCTCCTCCTCTGTCTATTCTGAGGAACTTCATTTTTGAATCTTTTTCATTTTCTACAAGGGCTTTTATATTCTTAAAACACTCAAAATTTTTAGATTTATACTTTATGAAATATATCCACATCATTCTAGTATAATCATCAACAAATAACACAAACTACCTTTCTCCTTGGACTGCTTGATTTCTAGTTGGCCCACACACATCAGCATGGATGATCTCTAAAGGCTTCGATGTATAGTGTTCCTTTGTTTTGTGGCTGGTTCTGGTCTGCTTTCCATGTTGACAGGGACCACATACTCCCTGATTTGGTTTGAATAGTTTTGGGATGTCTTGTACAACTTTGATCTTGTTGATATTGATCAGGTTTTCGAAGCTTGTATGTCCAAGTCGCTTGTGCCACAGCCAACTCTCATCTGTCTGACTCACGTAGCATTTATTTTCTTGAATCTTGTTCAGTATGTAAATGTTTTCTGGTGTTCTCACCCCTTTTACCACAAGTTTCCCTGAGGCAGAGTTCCTTATTTCACAGTCTTTGGTGCTAAAAACAACCTTATGTCCTTGATCACAGATTTGGCTGACACTCACGAGGTTGTGTTTGAGCCCGTCAACTAGCAGAGCATCTTGAGATTTTCCTTTTCCATTGATCAGAGTAACTATTCCTTTTCCTGCAGTTCTGCCTGATCCACTTCCAAAGGACACATTCCCTTCCTTTTTGCTCAGTGAGACAAACTTCCTTCTTCTTCCTGCCATATGTCTGGAGCACCCACTATCTACAAACCACTGGTTTTCGTTATTTTGAGCATATAGAGCCAGGCCGCATTTGTCCATGCTGGGGTTCTTACTACTCATCTTTCTTCCTTTGAGTAGGAAGTCTTGTTCATAGTGTCCATTATTGTAGCAGAAAGAGCAAATCAGATCAAATTTGGTCAAGGGATCAAATGGATTGAACGTTTTGATTTGTCCCTACCTTTTGGGGGCATATGAGTTGATTATTCGATCCTTTAGATTTGTCTCTTCACTTCTGCAAGCCATACAATGTCTGGCTTGATGACCGAAGCTTTTATAGTGAAAGCAGTGTCCAAGAAAGATGGTTTTGTACTTGTTGAAGCAACCACGATTTGAGTCGATTTCCATCCTGGGAATTACTCCTCCCTTGTTCTTCGGATTTGCGATGGGCCCTTGGTGGAGTACAGTTTTGTATTTGCTGTAGTGTCCATGATTCGACTCCACATTCTTCTTTGGATTAATTTACTCTTCATTCTTGGGGTCTGGAATGCACTTTTGATAGCATATTTTTTCATCTTTTGGATTGCAGAAAAGTGCATCAGCATAGCTTTTCACACTATTCTTAGTGCTTGAGGATTCTCCTTGAAAACCTATTCCAAACTTGTCATGTTGAGGTTTTTTATTTTTCAGAATAGTCTCAAGTATTTGAGAGCTTTTACAGCCCTTTTTAATTTGCTCCAAATCCTCTCTCAGGGACACTATTTCGGCCTCGTGTTCTTCACAAGTCTCTTCTTTTTCTTTAAGCTTTGCTTCCAAGAGATCTTCTCTCCTTCTTATTTCTTTGTTTTCCACTTTGAGAGAAATGATTTTGTTCCGTAGTTTCTCATTTTCTTCAATGGCTCTTATTAACAGTTCATCTACATTTCCTTCCAGCCTTGAGTCATCATCATCTGCGAGTGCCATGAATAATGCTTCTTGGCTTTCATCATGATCACTTTCCTCGTCTGATTTATTTTTGATGACCATAAACTCATCCTCATCAGACTCATCTTGCTTGCAGAAGAAGTTTTTCTTATTGAACCCTTTCTTTTTATGTGCCATTCTTTTAGAATTTCCTTCATCATCACTGTCATGTTTATGAGGACATTTTGATGCATAATGACCTATTTTACCACATTTAAAATAGATAAGAGGATACTTGCCTTTAAGCTTAGATCCTCTCTTCGGCTTTCGTACAAATTAAGCCAATTCGTATTCCACATCAAACTCATCACTACAATCATTCCTTTCTTTCCCTTTCTTTGAATTTGAGGCCTTGAATGCTGCATCTTTGGAGCTTGGGCCACCTTTCCTCATTTCATAGGCAGTGAGAATTCCATGGAGTTCATCCATTTTGAGGGTATCTAGATCCTTTGCTTCTTCTATAGCGCTTATTTTGGAGTCAAATCTGTCTGGAAGAGACCTTAATACCTTTTGAACAATGGTACTTTCTTCAACTTTTTCGTCCAATCCTTTCAGGGAATTTACCACTTCAGCTACTCAGAGGAGGTATGCTACAATGTCTTCTTCATCTTCCATCCTCAAACTTTCAAATTGTCATCGGTGAGTTTGAAGCTTTGCCTTTTTTACTTTTGAGTCTCCATTGTACAAGCTAACTAGCTTCTCCCACATTTCTTTGGTAGATGTACAGTGCATGATTTTTGTAAACTCAGAATCAGTGATTCCACTAGTGATGGAGTTCATGGCCTTTGCATTTGCAATGTAGGCTTTCCTCTCGTCTTGGTCCGTTGGAAGAGTGGTAGTCATTTTGTATTCATTTTGGACAAAATGCCAGACTTCGAGTCCAAGGGACATTAAGTAGTAGGTCATTCTTTTCTTCCAGAAACCAAAGTTAGTGCCATCAAACAAAGGAGGTCTTCCTAATGCTTCGTGATTTCTCATCATGGCTGTGGATCCTTCTTCAAGCTGTTAGGCTAGTATGAAGAAGCCTACTCTGATACCAATTGTTGGAAATACTGAGATGGGGGTGAATCAATATTTCTTATTATTTTTTATTTTTTTTAATTGTTATAGTGATTGCGAACAACATATATAGATATGTGTATGTATACATAGAACACAGAAATCACCAGTTGAAATTATTGCTTTTATTAAAACTCAAAACAACGCAATGAAATAAATACAATATAAGTATGAATCTGATTGTGAATAGTTTCCAAGCTCCAACTTGGACTTCAGTGAGGCTCCAACCTCCAGAGCACCAACTCCATTTTTGTAGTGGTTCTGCACTTTGGAGCACCTACCCCCAATGACTCCAGTCCAGTTCAGTTCTGAGGCTCCAACCCAACCTTGGTATAAACAGGTATGCTACTGCACACTATTCAGCTGAGATTGTCTCACTCCTATTCTCTTACCTCTGCTGCTCCTACTGCCTCTACAGCCTCTGCTGCTTCTACTACCTCACACTCTAGTTCTCCACCATATCAACAACAACAACAGTTATATGTTTTTACTGTTTTATACATTCTCATGCCTTTGTCCATCCGTTTCCACTTACTTAGTGGCTCGTTGGCTTCCTCCTCGCTCGCTTGAGCTTCGGCTTCCTCAACACTCGCTCGACCTTCTGGCTTCCTTCCTCCATTCGCTTTAGCTTCCTCATGTTTACGATGTGCTGAAAATATAATGTCGTTGTGGAAAAAGTTGGTGTTTCAGCAACGCCGAAATTGGTGTATCGGAAAATTTTTCACAATTACCAGTGTTTCAGCAACGGAGAAATTGGTGTTTCAACAACTTTTCTCCAACTTTTTTCAACAGTATTCAACAGCTGCAGCAACCTTCACCAGCGTTCACCAGCAACTTCATACAACACTTAACTACCTCTGCTCCTCTTGGCTCCTCTTGGCTCTGTGTGCTCCACTTGGCTCCTCTTCTTTGGCTCTGCCTCCTTCCTTGAATATTCCCATATTGACATCAATGACAATATGTGTCCAACAATATCACATCTCCCATCCATCCCCATTAACAAAACCAAGATAGGAACATTGAGAATTAAAATACATGACCATGATGAGGTGGAATTGAACAATAACCTCCACAACACCCCGACCCAATCCTCTTTGGAATGTAATGAAGAGACCTCATGAAACAAGGCATACAATAGAAAGTTCATAGAAATTGAACTTTTATTTATATTTTTATTGGTCGATAGAAAACATCAAGTTAAGATTATTTGCGTCTGATTAAATGGAATATGTACTCGCGGTACATTCTGAACTAAACTTATTTAATATATATTTATGATACTATTGTGTTCTCAGTATAATAGTTATAAGTTTTACCTATTAGTGTGGAAATGAGGAAGACTAAGATGATCCATCTTTACCATTAGAATAAAAAACTTATTAATTACAACCCTTACCTGCTGAAATACAAGATTCATAGTGGCTTTCATAAGAGGCACAACCCAAAACCTGCAAATGAAAAAACATAATAGAACAGTGGAAACAACAATAACAACAAAATTAACACAACCACAGTAGAGAGAAACCACTTTGCCTTAAATGCCTCTGCCTCCCAGCAAAGAAACCTCACCAGGATCCCTCTAGCCACTGTATCTGCAATTAATTCGATACTATGGTCATTACATAAGCATAGAGATGATTATAATAATGTTAGAATTCGTAAATACTTACACCCAACCATAGTGATGGTCGAATATGAGTTTCTTCTTCTTCTTCTATCTGCATTTAGAGGATGAGGCAATTCCTCCTTCCATTACCGAAAACCCAACTAAGTGTACCTACCTTCAAAGTGCCCCTTATTTTGTTTTGTTTACAGACACCATCAAGATATATATTTATTTTGCAATAATAATCTAAAAAAATAAAACCATATTGTTGGACACCTAATCCTCAATGGGTTAGTGTGGAAGCCGAATGGACAAAAGGAGTCCAAGAGACCTTGGGATGTGGAACCCAATGGTCACAACAATGTACTATAAATGTATATCTCTTGTTAATAAAAATTGTACTCTCATGTTTTATCCTTCACATTATTATTGCTGCCCATGTGTGTTTAACATGGTATTAGAGCGGGTGATTGCTATTCCTGCTCCAATTTGAGCCACTTGTTTTGTGGTCTCTATATATATGTCTGTTCTGTGTTACCTGACCTCTGACTCTTCCTTATTCCCCTCAGACCTGAAATAACCTACCTCTGCCAACACTACACATCTGTCCATACTGTCATTTCCTGTTTTAACGTTGAGGCCTGACAGTGCCACTGTAGAGATACGCCACCAGCTCCTGGTATGCGTTGTTGAATGGAATGCGTATGATTCAAGTTTGAATGCGTTATGAAGTTGAATGCGGCTATTTGAATACGTTATGAAGTTGAATGCGTTTTGGTATGAATGTGAGTCCTGCACCTTTGCCCCTTCTCCCAAAATAAAAATAAAAAAATGGGCGTTTTTCCTCATCCTCAGATCTGTCACCATCTCTACACCTCATTATAGCCTATCAACAACTAGAGTGACCGTTGTTTCTCAGACTCCGAATTTCTCCACCAAAACTCTCCGCTGGAGTTTCCTAGTGACCTTACCCCTCACACGAATGAACCTGTGTGTTCTCTTGATGTGCTCAACAAATGAATTTTCAAATTCTTTGGAGTTAGCCATAAACAAATCTGTCAATGTTTTGGCCTAAAACAAGCATTTGGCATTGGTGGCCCTTCGACATACAATGGCATTGAACCAATTCAATAAAGAGAGTTGTTGCTACTGGAGACCATTCCGTGGCTATTGTAATCAAAATGTTATGTCAGTTCTAGAATCAAAACGTTCTCTCCCATAAATTCCCCTCATTTCCTATAATCAAAACATACTCCCTCTTCAGTTCTTGTTCTTAACGTTGTTGAATGATGAGCCGTTTTGATGAACGCCCAGAATGGTCTGCTCCTGTTGAATGCGTTTGAATGCGTATTATTGAATGTGTATATATTGAATGGTATTGAACAGCATAAATATGGTATTAAACTGTCGTTTGTTGAATGGCGTTTGACACAACGTTTGAGTAGAATATTGTATGCATTTGAATGGTATATTCCTGTACGTTAAATGGTAGTTAAACGAATTTGGTATATATGCGTTTGAGTTAACGCTATCCAGTGGCTTGAATGACATTAAATTTGTTTGAGTATTAACGCTGTGGATTTAACGTTGTGCGTTATATCATAATTGTATTTGCCTTGAACACAATTTGTATATGCATTAAACTGACTTAGGTTTTCTTCTTTGGCTGAGTTCGAATTGGGATGAAATAACACCAAGTCCTGTGCTGGAACAAACCCAACTTCAGTTGACCGACCGTATGGTATATTCCAAGGCAGAAACTGTCATTGGGGAGGAGAATCGAACTGGTGGTAGCTGAATACTCTTCACCTGTGTGAGCATCCCTACCACTGTGTGTTGCGCTAGTCACAATTTTGTGGAAGGCTATTCTAGGTGGTTCGAACTTGTTACTGCTAGCTGGTTGGACGTGTGGCTATATTGGAGTCTAAACTAATTGCTTCAGACCTGAGTATCACATCCTTGTACCACGAGCTAGAGTATCACACCTCTCTGTGATAGATATTGTATACGAGGTGAATCAGTTAAAGTTCTGGGGTATGGTCATCCTGGAGATCGTAACCTACATCTGAATATATCAACTCCCAAACCTGGTATTGGATAGTATCAGAGCGTAGGTGCCACTTGAGAATTTCTTTGCCAATGTAGCTCTTGTCAGTTCTGTCGTATTATCTTTATGCAACTGTGAGAACTTGAACATTCACTATGCACCTGACCTAACATTGAAATCTTTATGTTTCCTTTGTCAAAATTCATCCAAGTCACATTGTCATCCATTGTTAATCAAAACTTCATATCACCACCTCTGAGAAGTTCAAACATTTTAGTACAGTGCCATTCACCACGACAGTCGAGTGGGTATTTTGGCATATGAAGAAGATAAATTTGATCAATCGGGTATGTGCATTTGAGCATCAATTCATTTGCAATGAGAACCCTGTAGAGTGCTTCACTAGTTTTCCATCACGCTACACCAACTCACAATGTGGATTCGCTCTTGCAATGAGATCCTTGTAAAGTGATTCATTAGTTTTCCCTCATTCTACACCATCTAGCAACATCAATTTTCTCTTGATATATATTTCTTCCATTAGGAAGGCCGAGTCACATAGAGCATCAGTGTGTGGGAGCTGCTACGACAGTGAAGAGGTTGGGTTTCTTGCTAGTGTTTACGCCAAAGAAAAAAAGGGCTGAACATAGCAAATAGAAAATTGTTTATTCTTGGCTCCACCTGACTGTCAAAGGCTGAGACCTTTGTGGAGAAATTACACCAGATTTAATTGTGCTCTGTAATCTCAAGGTGTCAAGGGCGAGTTTGTGTTCCAAATATATTGCCTATGCCAAATTAATTAAGGAGTCAAATTGGAGGCTGAAATACTCATTATATCCATAGGTGATCTGCATCTAAATTGTATTCAAGTACATTAAAGCAGCGAGTCATTTGCTACATTGAAATTGATATTGTGTTGTCTGGTATCCTGCTACTCATCTAATAGTTGCAATTATTTATCATTTTATAGACCAATTTGTAGCTGAAGATAACATCACTTCTCTGATTATATTGGTCTGAAATGGATAGAATAGATGATG
>APFE030665927.1:29349-74198 GCA_000404065.3 Pinus taeda
TCTCCATCGGGATTTGGAGGAAGAGATATATATGCAGCAGCCACAAGGATATGAGGTAAAAGGGAAGGAGAAACTAGTGTGCAAGTTGAAGAAGAGCTTGTATGGCTTAAAATAGGCTCCAAGGTAGTGGTATATAAAATTTGACAGGTTTATGTCTGAACAAGGTTATACTAGGTGTCACTCTCATCATTGTGTTTATCTCAAAAGGCAAAATGATGGCAACTATATTATATTGTTATTGTATGTAAATGACATGCTTGTTGCAGGTTCTAACATGCAGGAAGTAAATGTGCTCAAAAGAAAATTAGCAAACTCATTTGCAATGAAGGATTGGGTGCTACAAAACAAATCCTTTGTATGAGAATAACTAGAGACAAGAAGAATCACAAATTAACATTTTCTCAAAGTGAGTACATAGAAAAGGTGTTGAAAAGGTTTAATATGCAGAATGAAAAACCAATTAGTATTCCTTTGGCTAGCCATTTCAAATTAAGTAAGGAGAAGTGTCCCAAGACTCAGGAAGAAATGGCTCATATGTCTAAAGTTTCATATGCATCAGCAGTTGGAAGCCTAATGTATGCAATGCTCTGCACAAGGCCTGATATTGCACATGCAATGGGAGTTGTAAGTAGGTACATGAACAATCCAGGAAAAGAACATTGGATGGCGGTGAAGTGGATTCTTAGGTATTTGAGAGGTACCACAAATCAAGCATTAGGCTTTGGTGGTTCAAACATTGCTCTACAAGGATATGTTGATGCAAATATGGTAGGTGACAGAGATAACAAGAGGAGCACTACAAGATATGTATTTATTGTAGGTGGAACAACTGTTAGTTGGGTTTCAAAACTGCAAAGTGTTGTTGCACTCTCAACAATAGAAGCAGAATATGTTGCTGCTACAGAGGCTAGTAAAGAAATGATTTGGTTACAAAGGTTTCTGGAAGAATTGTGTAAGAAGCAGGAGTGGGGCAGGTTATACATTGACATCCAAAGTGCCATACATCTTGCAAAGAACTCATCATTTCATTTCGAGACTAAGCATATATAACTCAAGTACCATTTCATACGGTCAGTGTTGGAAGATGGAGAGTTGAAGCTGGAAAAGATACACACTAGCCAGAATCTTGTAGATATGTCAACAGAAGTCGTAACGAGGGAGAAACTGAGAATCTGCTCAATTTCAATTGGCCTTCAAGTAGGATGAAGAAGATTAGAAACAAGGTCCAAAGTGGAGTCATTGTCTAGCGAATGAAGCAACAGTGGAGTTCCTATAATCAGTCTCCAAGCGGGAGATTGTAGAGTTTGGAGCCTGATTATCTTCTGTATTCAAAGGTATCGTTGCATTAGACCCAAGTTCAAAATGGGGCGGCAACACCACCCGTAAAATATTCGCTGTAGGGGGGATCTAGGGGGGGCGGTTGCGACCTTTTAGGAGCCCCCCTTGGCGGCGGCATCGGGAGCAGTGCCCCTGAAGCTAAGAATAGATGTAAAATTGCCTTGTAAAATGTTGTAATTTCGTAGTCAATCTGGGTTGTTCATTAGGCGGAGATCTAACAATAGAAGTTATGTTTAATTTAGGGTTTTTTTCCCTAAAAGGAAACCCCTCGCTATATATGAAGGAATTGTATTGTGTCTATGTAGATCAATATTCCGAGTGAGCAAAAGAGAGGAGTTTGGGAGTGAAGAGAGAGTTACAATGAATCTATTGTAGGTTGTATCTCTTCAATTTGCTGAATAATATAAAAAAGAAGGGCTGGCTGTTTCTCCGTGGACGTAGCCCAAACTGGGTGAACCATGTATATCTGTGTCTCTCTTGTTTTATGTGTTTTATGTGTTTTCTGTGTTTATATTTCTACAATATTTTATGTGTTCCATTTCTCTCTAATATATAATTTTCTAACACTAGTTCCCAAGATTTCCATTCATGCATGTTGGACACCTAATCCTCAATGGGTTAGTGTGGAAGCCGAATGGACAAAAGGAGTCCAAGAGACCTTGGGATGTGGAACCCAACGGTCACAACAATGTACTATAAATGTATATCTCTTGTTAATAAAAATTGTACTCTCATGTTTTATCCTTCACATTATTATTGCTGCCCATGTGTGTTTAACACATATGCTATTAATAAAATTTAATATGAAAATAAACAAATAAATAAAATGTGTGCAACTATTTGACCTACTTCTTAGTGACTTACTTCTTGGTGAGTGACGTACCTTAGGCCGAAATCTACTCTACAGAACATTAAAAAAACTATACCAGTCTAGATTTATCTTAACTTTGGATCTAAAAAAGGTCAAGAGAGGTCATCTAAGATGCAAACCTCTTTGAAATTTACATAGATTTGATATAAATAAAAGTTAAGCTCTATCTCACAGAAAACAATCCCATCCATACATAGATTTGCTAAGAGATTTCATGTGCACAACTTTGATACCATGTCAATTTTCTACACCATATTTCAGATCTTTACTCAAAGAATGAACTTTACTGCTCCTAAAACTTTAACATTTATATTTAACCTATCAAAAATTTACATGAGTATATACTAAAATACTGAAATATTAAGGATTGCAAAGACTTCATTTCATGAGCTAATTTACAACAACAGATAAATAATGTTTACATAACATAAATTCAACAATTTGGAAATTATGACAGCAAGCTATAGTAGCTAAATAGGGACTAATATGCGTCATGCAACAATATGAAATTCTCTGGATGGAAAGGACAATCTCCAACAACAATAACATGGTTTTTGTATTAGTTAGAAAATAAAGTATTATAGCAGCTTGGCATCATGCTCAAGCTCTACACATGTCTGAAAGATACAACACAAATAACTTTGTTGTCTGAAATATTAGTGTGCCCTCTGTCCTTTTATAATCCAAGAGGAGGGGGTTAAAAATGGCCATTAATGACCTCAAGGATTGCACCATTCTTGGCTAATTAAATCCTTTAGGGAGTGTAACTTCTAAAGTAAATGCAACCACCTTCTTAGCGATAAATGCTCCTTAATAAGTGCAGCCCTACTCAGCAATTTTAACTTCCAGGCATGAATGTGCCATAGAGGGATGTATGCCCCACTATATTACAAGGGAAGATGCTCTATGGTATGTTCCCTACCTCATGAATGCACAATAACCCCTGCAAATCCAAAATAGAAGGAAGAACCCATAAGCCAAATTGAACTCATGAGGACCAAACTTACAAGTGTGCCATCTCTCTCCAATTGTTGCTATTCTTTGTCAACGTGGAAATGATCTTCTGCTAATTAAAATCAAAACATAAAAACATGCAATTAGAAAGTGGGTATGGGAATCAATTTTCTATAAAATAATGTTCAATGGAGCATGATGACAACTGAAACCTTTATCATGTTTCTCCTACAAAATGCACTCCACATACCTCCAATATATAGATTACAAATGATAGGTAGGGTAAGCAAGGTAGTTGAAAAAAAAAAAATTATAAGTTCCTGGAAGACAATCACATGTACATAAACACACGTGATTATTCACATGTGGATAAACACATGTGATTATTCACATGTGGATAAATTCATGTGACTACATATATAGAACCAGGTTATTTGAACCTAATGGACAAGTAAAATTAGACACAATAGAAAAATGTCTAAACATATGTCCTAAAGGCTAAAAATAGCAATCCCTCGTCAAATTCTCAGCATGAATACAGTCTGCCACCTTTGTTTTCTTCAACTCTCTCCCAATGTGTCAAATTCTCTACCCTTGAATATGGCTGAGTGATTTATGCATTGAGATCAAGCTCGCCAGTGGACAATCCTTGTTTGCAGTAAGAAGTTACCAAGAGGGAAATCCTTTTATTTGTGCTTTTCTTGGCCCTCAGACACGAAGGTGTTGTATAAATGCTAGAACCATGTTTAATTTGTTATGTCCTTTTTGGTACTTTGTAGAATAGTTTAGACTATTGTTCTAACTACTATACTATCACTTCTATCAAAAAGGGATATTTTTCTACCCCCATGTAGGTCATGTATGGACTCTTATATTTAAATAAAATTTAATCAGTATGCTTGGGATGAATGTTATTAAACTTATTGATCACACTGATACAAATCAACTTGATGATAAGTGGAAAAAGATTCAATATTTGATATCCAAGGAGATTTGCTTGCAAATTTCAACATTTCTAGTGTATTAGTGAAGTAGAAATTTTATCCATTTAAACACTAAGTGACCCAAAGTTGTTACAAAACCCAATGTCGCATTATTGTGATGCAAACCTAGGTTAACATGAGGGGAGGAATATTTGAATCCTACACCTCTCCTAATAATTAACATTACCTTTACCAATACACATTTTTTCAATCATGGGTTAGAAACCATTTTAGTCTTGAGCCTTGGAGATATTAGTGAGAGAGTTTTATCTAATAAATACTTAGAGGGGTGTTTCTAGGTGAAATTTAAATTGTAATAGTTTCCTGGGTAGCTCATAATGATAAAATCCACTGTTAAATCTAAACATGTAGTTGACATCATGCTAACAAGCGTAAAGGTGATTTTTTATGTTATGATCCAGGTCCAACATTCTATGGGTTCCATGGCAGGTCAAAGTGGATTTTTTTGCACTTATAGTACTTGGCAGTGAAACATATCTCAACCTTGAAGCTTCCAACAGGAGGAAACATAGTGAATATCTGTGTAATTCTGAAGTATAGTATCCATGTGCAGGGAAAATGAAGAATGAAAAGACTATAAAAAATGGTAGGACTGACTCAAGAAAATAGGAGAACCAAAATTTAACAAAAATGTAATAATACATAAGGATGGTAAGAGATATTTGTAGGTTTGAAAATTGGGCATGTTTGAAAGTTGGGAATATTTGAAGGTTTCAATGTAGAAAAAATGATATATGAACCATATTAAGGAAACAAGGGAATGAGCTACAGAATGAAAAACATAGAGATTAAACAGAGGATAAGAAAATAGAGAAAATTCCATTAAGAAACAAGAGCAATAAGAAGCATATATCTTCATAAATCTCCAAGGTTGAGTATTTTTTTTAAATGGTGGCCTTGGATTATAGTTTAAAGGTGGTTGATATTATAAAATTTCTTTTAACCACTCTTTTCTAAAGGGTAGGGTCATATGACATAGGACATTGGCTAATATAAATTAATTAACTGTTTGGACTAAGGAAAATTATGTTTGCAACCCATTCTTTGCTATGTAATAATGAATCCCCTTGGCTTCTTGTAGGGATAAAATATTGGTGCATGCCTGGACCACAGTGGGAAAGGTGACATTGTCTGACTATATATTTCTCTCCAGCATTTGAGATAAAAGGTGTTGGCTTAAGGGGGCCTGACCCACATTCAGAGTTGTTCGCGCCAACTAAAAAGACCCTAACTATTGGCCCTTTCGGCAACAACCTACATAGCGCAGGCTGCAGTCTCACTTGAAGTAGTATTGGGGGATGCTAGAACTAGGTTTCTACATCCAAGGACATGTGATAAGTGGTTCTTAAGTTCTGATATTTTAGATCTACCTTCATCCATATCGGTATCCTTTCAGGGCTCGTTGTTGTAACTCTGTTAAAGTGGCTTCTAGACCTTTGCAAAGGTCTACAACCAGTCTTTGTACACCATAAACAAGCAAATTACCTACTTTCGTGCATCAATGAATAACCCTAGATCTAATTTCGCATAGATCTATCCAATTCATTAGAAAACATAGAAAAATCAACCCTTAACATCACAAACATAGATAATTACTTAAAACATGCATAAATAAGATAGATTCAGTAGTTTCTCGTAGCATATATACATTATTTCATTAAAACATATTATTAAGCGACAAAATATAACATAAGAATAATTGACAATAATGCACGATAATTATTCAAAATCAGTGTTTATTCAATTCCAGTATTCAAATTACAAACTTCTCCTCCCTACACACTCAATTATAGGGGTCCATGCACTCAGTTGTGGACTTACCAAGGCCTCCTGTGCACTCAGTTGCATGAGCCTTCCCCTTCTCGCCTAAGTACAAGAAGCAGAGCCTTCCTGCCTTAACACTTTCCCAAAACAACAAAATTCATTCAAAGTTCACAATTCTTCATTCCATGTTATCTCTAAGACTCACTATGACTCAACTATTTATAGCTTTCTTGCATACAATACCATGGTATGCGGACGATGGGAGAATCTTAAAGCCGACTCAAAACAAGGGTTTGAGACTTCTTTGACTCCTATCTACCTGTGCACTCCACATCCACATTTTGCGGAGATTTTACATCTTTTACAAAACTTATACAAAATTTGGGTTAACTAATCCCAAAATTGATCCTAGGGACCCTATGCCAACAAGCCCCCAACACAAAGATCGTGACTCGCCCTCGAATCAATCAGCTGGCACCTTGATCTTACTACAAAGACCACCAAGCTCGACCTGTAACACTGCAACTTCAGCAGTGCTCTGCGTTAGAGCCTATTGCACTTCTTCTACCAATTTTTCTGTTGTCAGGCCCTCCATTGCTAGGTGCATCGTCATTTGTGTCTGTTGTAGCACATTTAGCTTTTTGTGGAGTGACAGAGTAATATGACAAGATTCCTCTAGCCACGACTGTAATTTGGCCTTTAAAAAGGGCTCTTTCCTCTGCAATTCTTCCATCAGGGCCTACAGCTACTTCCCTTCCAGTAACATTTAGAGGCGTTGCGCTGGCACCAAAGTCCACACAATCACTTAGACCTCATCATACTTTTTCTCTGTGACTTTCACATCAGTATTCATCTTCTACAAATTCGGCTCCTCCTTTAGATTTGTCCATAATTCCATTGCTTGGTTGACTATCATTGCGCAATCATTGACTATGGTATCCAATGTGTTCATATTCTCCTTGATTGCCACTCCACATTGCTCCCAAACCTATGGCAGATTCATTGGCTGCAACTTCAACTGTAGCTCTTATATCTTCATTTGGAAGTCAAAAGTAACCTTGTCGACTTCATCCTTTGATGCATGTACTGCAGTAGCCAATTTCCTTACTTTTGCTAAAGCTTCGACATCCTTCGAGATGTTCAATTCTAGCACTATTTTGCAGGCATGGTCTATCGCTTTCTCCAGGCTCTCAGTTCATTTCTGCATATCCTCCTTTGCCTTCAATGCCTACACTTTCTCTATGAACATTTGTTCATTTTTTACCTTGAACTTGCTGATGACTGATGACTTGAATTCAAATCCGACCATTCCCCCCAAATTTTGATAATAAATGCACCTTTGGCGACATATCTCCAAACAGTTTTTTCATAAATAGCACCTACCCACTCCTCTTAACTAATTTTTGGCCATCAAATCATGAATAGTAACCCTAATGGCTACTTTTGGACCCATCTATGTGGCGCCATTCTCCATCGCATAGCTCACCCAACACAGCTTCACCTGTCGTGCCCCTGTCATTCATCACACAACCACCCTACCATGTTCTTCACTTAGTCGGGTAGTGTAGTTTATAGTCCCGCAATCCCTTGCAACTACCTAGATGACTGAGACTATCAAACATTCATATACTCATTACGTAGAGGCAATATCCCCTATATATAGCTTCAACCTACTTTCGTTCACCTTTGCAGGGAATGGTTCTCCATTCATCTTCACGAGATGAACTGTACCACCATCTGTGATGTCCTTAATAACATACGGCCCCAACTAGTACATTTGAAACTTTTCTGGAAACTTCATGAACTTGTTGTCATATAACAACACCAAATCATCTACCTTGAATGTGAGTAGCTTAATATGTCGATCATGCCATGCCTTCTCACATTCCTTTTGCACTTGTTGGTGAAATCCTACAAGGAAGCGGTCTTCTTCTAACTCCATGATCTACATGAGTCGTTCCTCCAATGTCTCGTGATCCCCCATCTTAATCAATGTTGCAATTCGTAAACTTGGCACAATATACTCCATTAGCATTACTACTTCAATTCCATAGACCGACCTAAATGAAATTTGTCATATCAACTTCTTGCAGGTCATCCTATAATCCCATAACACAACAAGTACGCAAATGTCCCATTCATTTCTTTGTACATTGCATACCTTTGTCAATGCATGCTCCAAAATTTTATTAAAATCCTCCACCATTCCATTCACTTGTGGATGATAGGGCATGCTATTTTAATGATACACCTGAAATTATTTAAGAATCGCACTAATCATTTAATTCAAAAAAAGTGTACCCCTATCACTCATCAATATCTTAGGGCTTCCAAACATTGTTAAGACATACTCGAATAGAAACTTTGCAACAGTGGTCATTGTACAATGCTTCACTAGTTGTGCTTTTGCCCACCTAGTTAAATACTCAGTTGCAGTAATGATATACCGCGTACTCATCTTCTTACCTGGTGGTTAAATTGGACATGTGAATTCAATGGCCCACTTATCAAATACCTACAAAGAAACTTTAGGATTTAAAGGCAATTCATCCCTTCATGAAGGATTCCCTATCCTTTGGTAAGCATCACATGCCTTGCAGTATGCCTTAGAATCTTTGTGTAATGTTGGCCACCATATCCCATCACACAAAATATTCTTCGCGGTCACTTTCCCTGCATAGTGACCTCCCACAACTCCTCCATGGGCTTTATCTAGGATACTAGCACGTTCAAAATCTGACACATACCTTCATAGTATCTCATTTGTTCCCATCTTATACAAATGACCCATAATTACTAAGAAATCTATAGCATGAACTACTAACTCCTTCTTCTGTTAAGTGGAAAAACCTTCTGGATATGTTCCCATTTATAAAAACTTAATGATATTGGAAAAATAATCATCCACAATGCACACCATAAAGAGTTGTGCAACTAGCAATCCTTCCTCCAAACTACTTGGTTCCTCACCTGTTTCAGTCCTTGATAGATGGTTTGGGTCTACATTTAGCCTTACAGGCTTCAAAACCACTTCAAAGTCATACTCCTGGAATAATAGTAGCCAACGGAATATCTTTCGCCCTACCAAAGGCTTATTGACTAGGTACTTCAACACGAACTAATTAGTATACATTTTAAAGTGTTTGCCCAACAAATAATGTCTGAACTGTTGCAGCGCGTAGACCATCGCTAGCCCTTCACGCACTATAGTGGAGTAATTCTTCTCAGCTTTGGATAACTTTTCGCTCGCGAAATTTATCAGATTATCAATCTCTCCCTCACTTGCTTGTGTTAATATTGCTCCTAGCGCAATGCATGAGGCATCAACATGCACATGGCACTCTTTTTTCTAGTCTAGAAACACCAAAATAGGCATTGTCACCATTTTCTCCTTCAAGACATCTAAAATGCGCTAATATTATTCATCCTAGCAAAACATCACATCTTTCTTGATTAATTTCTCCATCGGTATGGTTATCTGAGCATATGCCTTGATAAACTTCCTGGCGTAACCAGTGTGTACCAATGTCATGCGTAATTGTTTCACATTCCTAGGAGCTTTCAAATTCACAATTACGGTGATTTTCCCAGGGTACACCATCAATCCCTGCTTACAGACAACATGGCCAAGAAAAATCCTGAAAAGAACACAAAATATACACTTCTTTAAGTTTAATGTGATCTAATACCTTCGACATGTATCCAGCATGCGGCGCAGACTTGCAACAAGGTGCTTCACCAACCCAAACACTATCCAATCATCAAAATACACCTACACAAATTTATGAATGAACTCTTTAAACGTTGTGATCACTTCCCAGGAAAAGATTTTAGGTGCATTCTTCAATCTGAATGGCATAACTGTATATTAGAAGAAACCCCACCCAATCATGAAAGTTGTCTTACTTCAATCTTCTGGCGTGATCTTTATTTGATGATATCCCAAAAAACCATCAGTAAATGAATATGCCTCCTATCAACCAACATTCTCTAATACTTCGTTAGTAAAAAGTGTTGGAAACAGATCATGCACATAGGCATCATTCAACTTTCGCAAATCTACTTATACGCAGATATCACCCTTCTGTTTCTTTTCTTAGATCACCACTAGGCTTACCTAATCTGATTCTTCTACTAGCTCAATAATACCAACTTCCAACATTTTATCTAGTTCTTGGCGCACCTTGTATTTATATTTTGGATTCAACTGATAAGGCCACTGCTTAACAGGCTTTGCATCTAGTTTCAATGAGATCTTCATAACACCTAAATATATAATAATCCCTTTCAAGTCTGAAAACTTTGTTGGGAATAAGTCATGGTACTCACATAAGAGCTCAACTACTTTATTAACCGTATCTTCATCCCAATAGTCTCTTATCTTCGCGAACTTAGGTTCTTCTTCAGATCCAATATTCACTTATCGAGTTTTCAAAGGATCTGATATATCTGGTTTCACCACCTTCGGTCCTTCGACCTCGCGCTGTCCTTCTATTTCAGGAATCATAATATTCCACAAATCATCCTATTTTTCAAAAGTCACATTATAGCATTCCGGTGCATGGTAACTACGTACTCCAATCTGGCTGAGTCCACTCTACTGGTTCCATCAGCATTCTGAATATGGTTGCTTTTATTTATTATAGCACCTCATCCATGCTCTTAAAACCATCCTCGAAGCTAAAGGTTAATTGAAATCTCTCCCTTAAAATGTCTCTCTCAGTTGTGCCATGGTGAAGCTCTATCTCTAGATACCAATTCATTGGGATGGTATCTAACATATGAGAGAAAATATGCACCCATTCCAGTTGTGGTTTGGTTCCCTAGATGTTAGTCCATCGTGCAAACTGATCGCGTGAATCATCCTTCCCACTATATTTTTCTGACATTCTAGTATTAGCATAACCAAACCTTAACTTCATCATTCTTTTGTATTCTCTCCATTCTGTAAAGATCTCCTTTTGTGTACTCAACCAACAAGTAGACATAGCGTGCAACACCAACTCCAGGGCCTAGAATCAATGCTCTTCTAGTACTTCCCTTTCAAATTCATATAAAAACAATTCCACATCAGTCAAACCATCATAGTGCGGAAGATTTCTTACCTCAGTCGAGACAAACATCAGTGACTTGGTCATGATATTGCAGCAGAGCGTAGATACTTCTCAACTAAATCTTGAGCACAAGAGTTATCTAGTGTTCAAGCTCTTCATCTAAATCTTAGGAATAGGAGTTATCCCCATCCCACGCAATTCATCCATCAGTTGTAGGATTGACTCAATCCTCATCATGTGATATTATCTTGCATATCTGATCTAGGTCATCATCACTTTCTACATAGTTGCGCACTGGTTTAGTATAACGTGTTCCTTCTTCAGGGTCCATTGGCACTACAACTTTGAGAGAATTCCTCTTAAATAAAATATTTTTCTTCTTTAAGTTGATCACCCCATTCATATCAATAGCCTAGCCGATTCCTAATAGCGTGGGGTATGGGTTACTATCATCCACTATTTTAATGACCTCAAAGTCATCCAACGCACTGACACCTTCAATGTCCAGCGTTACACCATATAAGCACGCCTTTGGAATAATATTCTATTGATTTGCCATGCTCAACTGAATAGGAGACCATTGTAGTGCAGGTCTCCCCATCCTTTCCCATGTCTACTTCAGCAGGAAATTTTCATCAGACCCGAGATCTAAGATTACCTTGTCCATTTCATATTCACATATCTATGCAGTTAGCCTCATTTCACGCCTCGTTCATTCTTTATTTTTACCAATATTTCTTACTGTGCACTGCTTAGTAGGAGTATTTTCCTTATTACAACATTTATCTATTAACTCTTGTAACCCTTCTACTATGTTCTGGTCGCGCAGTAATTTCATACAAGTCTTCAGGAAAGTAGCTATTATTGAAGGATCTACTTCTTGTGTCGCACTAGTCTTTGGTGTTTTCTCATGACTTCCTCAGGTGGAGGCCCCATCAAAGTTTTTCTTTGCTTCCATGAAGGCCTCCTTAGCTTGATTGAGATCAAAATATATTTCCTTCTCATTAGCCTTGAGCAGCCATCTGTCTTCCTCAAGCTTCTTACCTTTGCTACACCAATTGTTATACCACTTCTCAACAAGATATTTATACTCTGATCCTCCTCATGGGGATCCGCTCTCATCATCCAAAGGTTCTGTGTAGGATGTTGGGGTTGTGCCTCCTTTTCTTTCATCTTTTCCATAAGAACCAGACATTCCTCTATAACATGGTAAAATTGTTGACAGTACTGACATGAGGGATGCATGGGGTTTGTACAATCTTGTGGGAAGTGCCCTTCTTTTCCAAGGTTATAGAAGATTACTTTTCCACACCCTCAACCTGGTCCAACACCTCTTACTCTTCCTCGGCCTTGGAATCCTTTGTGCGCGGCTGATGTGCCTTGATCTTGAGGCCAGTTTTCTGCTTGCATCATGTAGGTAGGGGTTATATCCATCATCAGATCACAACTCCTACAGTGGTGTTCATCGCGTCCTATAGACTTACAAAAATTGAAAAATAACTGTTGAGGGGTCTGTGTAAGCTTTTGTAATAAATGGCAGTTATCAGTAGCATGTTGTCCTATAACTTGACATATAGCACACCATAGTGCATCTCCTGCACTCATCCCAACATTTATCTCTAGTTTCAGGGGTATAGGCCCTCCCCCTATAATATAATTCTTAAAGACCAGGCAATGGTACTTATCATGTCCATGGCTCTTACACTTCAGACACCAGACCTCAGCGTGCACCTTTGGTTGAGCTTCCTTTCCTTTCTTCAAGCATTGCAATTCTAAATGCAGGCTTTCCAACTATGAATGAATTTTTTGCACTCCAAGGTCTGTATCTTGGATGGGTGAGGCATCCAACCTCATTGTGATCTCCAAGGCTTCCGCTTGCATTGTTATCTTCTGTTGAGATAGAGGTATTCTTAAATGTGACAAGAGCTATCCTATAAACCAGTCGTGATGCAGGGAATCCATGATTATCATATTAGTCTACCTGATTAGGCATTTCAACCTCTGATCAAAGTCTCGAGATGTCTCTTCTAACTTCTGTCGTATTTCCTTAAATTCAATTACGGACTGCACCTATGAGTCAGGCTTATTGAACTTCTTGTTCAAAGATAGTTGGGTATCTTCCAACGTCATGTTGGGGTTATTGGTGAAATACTTGATATACCATGTTAATGTGTGATCCTGCAAGGTTGTAACCAACTGTGCTTTCTTAATATTATCGTTTGTAATATGTTGTGTTGTCCAAACAAATTCTACAACAAACAAAAATTGTTCTGGATCTTCAGTCCATTTTCGTTTAAAAATGGACATATTCATCACGTTCGCCATGTTGAATGGTGGAAATGGAGGTGGATTGGATGGATGAGGTATCTTTGGAATACCCTGTGTAATTAACTGTATTGCACTTCATGGTGTAGTCAACACTACCCCTTCATCGTCGCCTGAGGGGGGTTCAATGAGCGGAATATATTCTTGGCTAAATCCTCCATTTCTTCTAAAGAATCTCCCACTTCGTGTAGCCCCAAACATCAAGGTAATTGGATAACCCTCTTTTCACATAACGACATTTTAATCCAAGTCTTCAGTGACTTCAAATACTTACCTTGCGGTCCTTTAAATATCCTTTGCTCCACTTCACTATCGCTGATATTCCTATTGATCAATAAATAAGTCACAAAACTTCCCAAAGCATGATCAATCCAGTGATCCACAGCCCCCGCGATATTGCTTTCTGATGCCTCTAGACATTGTTATAAACATATTTGGGCACTTCAACCCAAATCATATACTCAAAGAACCTTACTAAAATAGAAGGGAGAATTACAACCCAGCTGTGTCACCCAGCATCATCCTCCCAACATCAAGGCCCTATTCACCTCATGAAAAGCAAGATCACCCAACAATACAATGTTCCTTCTCAAAAACAAACTATCAGCACTTCCTTACAAATTACAAAATTCCAACCCCTAGATCTCTCAGATGAGGGATCCATTTATAGATGTCTACAAGGGTGTGAGTCAGCTCTAGGTTTTTGATTAGTGTCATTCCACCCATATTTCTTGGTTCTACTTGGAGATTTCATTGATCTCTTACTCATCCCTGGGCGAATTCAGAGAGGCAAGTGTCATAGGAGAAGTTTCTAGAAGATTCCATGAGCATCCACTTAGCAAACTGCCTTAGCCATTTGTCCATTCTCGCTCATCACACCCTACAAAAAGCTTGTTTGGTATGCATCACACGTGGCTAGTGTAGGAGCCAGTATGCATCACACCTTGACAGCCGAGCAATCAGTATGGTCCAATTTTGGCCAGTTCTGAGTGGTTTTTCAGGTGGAACTTCTGGGAAATGATGTAATCAGTTGACCAGGATCCTTTAGGGTATGAAGCAACACTTTTATGGGTTAAAAAGCCCTTTATTTATCTACATATATGATTGGGGTTGAAGTTCCCAAATATGTCTATAACAGTTGCCCCCTAAATCACGAGGTCATAAATATTTTGATGTCAAGTGAAATGCTTTATCATGAGGATCCAAGGTATTTGAACTAGAAGGTGACCTATATAAGATACAATACAATACATCATCATCATATTATTTTCATGATTTAGCTAACCTGGGCATTTCCATGCTTAGCTTTATAAATTCATTTTCATGTACATAGAACAGATAATCATCTGCAATTGTAGACTAGTGATTCTTTATATGTAGAGTCATCATCCCTTAGCTTGGATGATCATCTATGCAACTTCTGTGTACATTTGATGTCTTTTTATTCCTAAATACATTGAAGCTCAGATGGATGAAACTAGATCCAGGGTCTTCAAACTCATTCATTCTTCGCCCATTGTACAAGTCGAACCATGTGAAAAGATGTCCTAATGTCAAACATGGAAAGGCATGGCCTCATTACCAGCTAATAATGTAACCTGTTAACAGGTGCGAGAGGAATCACTGATAATGATAATGACCCTTAAGGTACTACAGTACAATTTACATGGTGTGAATATATGATCCAATGTCAAACACCATGTAAAATCTTTCTGTCGAAGGCCATTAATGTAAACCTATTGCCAGAAGTGAGAAACTTGCCATTGAGGCATGCAAGCTTCAAAGTACTAAAAGGGTTGTTTCTAAGTCAACTTCTTGGATAATGAGCTAATGTTGACAAGAATTGACCCATCGTAGGAGGGCCTTAATGTATCCCACATCAACTACACGAAACGAAGCAAATGATTTCTGGAGGTGAAGACGATCTGATGATACAAGGTTCAGGAATGGCAATCATGAAAAATGGAGGGTGAATTTATTGCAGTGGATGAGGTGTTAGCTGGATGGTGAATTCTCTTAATGACTTCTCTTGAACATATCGGCGACACTAAGATGGATTGGTAGCATTAACCCCAAAAGATGGATGGTATGGTGGACCCATGGTGATATGACCGATGAACATAATAACCCAACCCAACTCAATCATGGTGATGGAGTGAAAGTGTCATGTTCAAGAGCGACCTGCTACCAATAAAATTCTTCAAGTTTTCTTCCGTTTTTCCCCAGTTATTGTTGACCAGTACCTCTTTATTTTTTTCAATCTTGAGGAGGATAACATGTGCTTGTTCTATAATTTTCCTTTCAGGAAAACCTGTCGCTATGTTTTAGCGAGCCTAACGACAGTGAAACTCGTTCTTGTTTGGGTGGACAAGTTTGTCGCTATTGTTTTAACGAGTTTAACGACAAGGATAACTCGGTCCTTTTCATGTTTAGAGAGTTTGAAAAGGGATGAAAAGGAAACTCCAACAGTCCTTTTCATAGCATAATCACTTAAGTCTAAAAAAGTATAAAATAATACGTAAGGGATGATTTTTCGATTGTTTTAGCAAGCCGAAAGAACAAGCACTCGATATTTTTGTGAGATAATCCCTCAAGTCCACAAAGATTAAAATATGCAGGAGGGATGGCACTTCCAATTACTTTAGTGAGCTGGAGAGGCCAATAGCTCAACAATCTTTTCATATTTAATAACTCTGAAAAGAGTTTAAAGTGGACTCATTTTTTGAGGAACGAGTGGTGTTTAGGGTAGCAACTAGTTCCAGGTAAGCTTGGAACTTCTCAAAACATGGCAGTGTGAAGAGGGTGGCTAACAAGCCCACTCATCATAGTTGTTCCTCAAAAAGGTAAACAATTAAGTGGAAGCATATGATCAACCAAAAGGATGGAGGTGATGGAAGGAACACAACCAAGGTTCAAAAGGAAGATAGAATGGAAATCACAAAGGTTTGTTTACCGAAGGTGGATTATTTTTTAACGAGCTTGAATCAGGAGAAACTATGCTCAGAGGCAGGTTTATTTTTTAGTGAGCTCGAACCTTGCAAAAACATTGCTCATGGCCCAGCAATGAGCATATGTTATCATAGAGTTGACGCTCACTAAAAATGAACCTACCAATGAGGGACATCTTTGACTGCAACGAGCAATGTTTCTGCAAGGTTCAAGCTCATTAAAAAAAAAACCCGCCACTAAGCATATGTTCCCCCAGAGTTCAAGCTCATTAAAAAATGAACTCACCTTCGGTAAATGACCTTTGTGATCGCCCTGCTATCAGCCTTTTGAGCCTTGGTTGTGTTATGAACCTAGGGTTTCATTTTCCCAAAACCCAATACATCAAATCCCGTCTTCGAAACATATATCAAACACCCTAACATTACTAGGCAGCAATAACATACCTATTTGCAAGCTTGGAGTGAGTTTGGTTGACTTCTGGGCGGATATACAAGTTTTTATGTTGCTGAGATTCAATGCGCAGCACGCAACCCTAGTGCGCAGCGCACACTCCTATGCGCAATGCCTGTGTAATTTTGCACTAGCTCAAACTGCCCAATGCGCACTGCAAACACGGTCCACGGGTTTGCAAACATGGTTTTTCACCCTCCAATACTTGAACACGCTCTTGCTTTGATAGTTGGTGAACAAATAGACTTGTTTTCCCCCTTATGTACAAACAAAATATCTGATTTTATTTAAATTGATTCAAAAACCCACTTTGTAAGGTTTGGCACTTTTCACTTTTGGTCTTTAATACAACACTGCTTTTTTATTTTCTCATGCTTTTCTGAAGTTTGGACTGATAATCTTTTGTTTATTTTTTGTAGGGATCTAGCATTTCATCTTAGGAGAAGATCAAAGACTTGCTCTGAAACCTTTTGAGATAAAACAAATACAATTATTTACAATAACAATTTTTAGTTCCAAAACAGAGTTTTGGACTAAAAATGTTTTTAATCTGAGGAAACATATTAAGTGAAAATATTTTGAAACCAACCTCATGGCCTGCAGGTTTTTAGTATGTGTATGCATGGGACTCAAAACCCTAGACTCTAGGACTAAACACCCTTTTTAACAAAACTAATCATGTATGACAATGAAGGAAATGACCATGTACTTGTATTTTTAGAGAAATTTTTACTAACCCTGTAGGGACAAACATGAGGAAACATAAGAAAACCAGACCCCCTCGTCATTAAATGGCACGTCCCTAGCGAAATTCAATGAAGTGGAACAAGTGAGACACCTAAAAATGATATGCAAAAGAGAAAAGATCTCTGGCGGAGGGCTGTAAGGACCGACTCTAACAGGTTGTGTTCCTACCATCACCTCCATTCTTTTGGCCAATCATACACTTCCACTTGATTGTTTACCTTTTTGAGGAACAGCCGCAACAAGTGGCCTTGTTAGCCAGCCTCTTCACATCACCATGTTTCAAGAAGTTCCAAGCTTACCCGGAACCAGTTGTTACCCTAAAACGCCACTCGTTCCTCAAAAAATGAGTCCCCTTTAAACTCTTTTCAGACTCGTTAAATATGAAAAGATTGTCGAGCTATTGGCCTTTCCAGCTCATTAAAGTAAGGGAAAGCACCATCCCTCCTATACATTTTAATCTTTTTGGACCTGAGGGATCATCCCACAAAAAGATCGAGTGCTTGTCTTTTTCGGCTCGCTAAAGTGATTGAAAAGTCATCCCTTTCATATTATTTTAATCTTTTTCGGACTTAAGGGATTATGCTACGAAAAAGAACTATTGGAGTTTCCTTTTCATCCCTTTTCAAACTCTCTAAACATGAAAAGGACCGAGTTATCCTTGTCATTAAACTCGTTAAAACAATAGCGATGAACTTGTCCACCCAGACAAGAACAAGTTTCACTGTCGCTAGGCTCACTAAAAGATAGCGACAGGTTGGGAAAATTATAGAACAAGCATATGCTATCCTCCTCAAGCTTGACAAAAATAAAGAGGTACTATTCAGTAATGACTGGGGAGAAAGGGAAGAAAAATTAAAGAATTTTATTGGTAGTAGGTTGCTCTTCAACATGACACTTTCACTCCATCACCATGATTGAGTTGGGTTGGGTTATTCCGTTCACTGGTCATATCACTATTGGTTCGCTATACCATTCATCTTTTGGGGTAAATGCTACCAATCCATCTCAGTGTAACCGATATGTTCAGGAGAAGTCACTCATAGAATTCACCAACCAGCTAATGCCTCATCCACTGCAATACCTTCGCCCCCCATTTTTCATGACCACCATTCTTGAACCTTGTATCATCAGATCGTTTTCACCTCCAGAAAATCATTTGCTTCATTTCGTGTCGTTGATGTGGGATGCATTAAGGCCCTCCTACGATGGGTCACTTCTTGTCGACTTCAACTCATTATCCAAGAAGTTGACCTAGAAACAACCCTTTCAGTACTTTGAAGCCTGCATACCTCAATGGCAAGTTTCTCACTTCCGGTGACAGCTTTACATCAATGGCCTTTGACCGAGAGATTTTATGTGGTGTTCAACATCGGATCATATATTCACACCACGTAAATTGTACTGTAGTACCTTGAGGGTCATTATCATTATCGGTGGTTCATCTCGCACCTGTTAACAGCTTACATTATTGGCTGGTAATCAGGTGATGTATTTCCATGTTCGACTTCAGGACATCTTTTCACATGGATCGACTTGTACAACGGGCGAAGATTGAACAAGTTTGAAGACACCGGATCTAGATTCATCCATCTAGGCTACAATATATTTAGGAATAAAAAGACATAAAATCTACATAGAAGCTGCACAGATGATCATCCAAGCTAAGGGATGATGACTCTACATACCAAGAATCACTAGTCTGCAACTGCAGACAATTATCTGTCCTATGTACATGAGAAGGAATTTATGAAGCTGGGCATGGGAATGCTCACCTCAACTAGATCATGAAAATAATATGATTATTATGTAATGTATTGTATCTTATACAGGTCACCTTACAATTCGAATACCTCAGATCCTCATGATAAAGCATTTCACCCGACATCAAAAGATTTACGACCTCATGCTTTAGGGGGCAACTGTTATAGACATATTTGGGCACTTCAACCCCAATCATAATTTCGATAAACCAAGGGTTCTTTAACCCCTAAAAGTGTTGTTTCATACCCTAAAGGATCATGGTCAACTGATTACATCATTCCTCAAAAGTTCCACCTGAAAAACCACTCAAAACTAGCCAAAATGGGACCATACTGACTGCTCGAATGTCAAGGTGCAATGCATACTAGCTCCTACACTAGCTAGGTGTGATGCATACTAAAGAGGCATTCTATAGGGAGCAATGAGTGAGAATGGACAAATTGCTGAGATAGTTTTCTAATTGGATGCTCATGGAATCTTCTAGAAACTTCTCCTATGACACCTGCCTCTCTGAATTCACCCAGGGATGAGTAAGATATCAATGAAATCTCCAAGTGGAATAAAGAACTATGAGCGGAATGACACTAATCAAAAAATCAGAGATGACTCACACCCTTGCAGACATCTATAAATGGATTCCTCATCTGAGAGATCTGGAGGCTGGAATTTTGTAATTTGTTAGGAAGTGCTGATAGTTTGTCTTTGAAAAGGAACATTGTATTGTTGGGTGATCTTCCTTTTCATGAGGTGAAGAGGGCTTTGATATTGGGAGGATGATGCTAGATCAGAAAGCTGGGTTGTAATTCTCACTTCTATTTTGATAAAGTTCTTTGAGTTTTCCTCCATACAATTGTGTATTTGTGAATGCAATTGTATGATAAATGGATTTCTGATTCTACATTGTTTATGATATTATAGATCGAGATGCTTTGATGGTGTTTTATTACTTTGTCTCTACAGGTATTCTCTAAGTGGGACAAGTAGGAGAGGAGTTGCAAGCTCTATCAAGGGAGAGAGAAATCAAGCAAGGAGTCAAGCAGAAGATCCAGGTTGGTCCCTTTGCTTCTCTCTTATCTATCATACATAAAGGAAATTGCAAAGTGCTTTGATTGTTTGTTTCTAAGATAGCTACCAATCTTAGTGGGACTAGCAGATGAAAAAGACACTAGTTTTCCCGGAAACAAAATGGCGACTCCGCTGGGGAATGAATAGTTTGTTTGTTTGTTATTGTTGTTCACTTTATAAACTAGAGACGGAGCTTGAAGTTAGCCAGATAGCCTTCGAGCTGCTCTTCCTATGCAATTGCAAAGTAGATGAATGTTACTTCAGTCAATCTCCGAGTTAGTTTATGAACTTAACATCTAACTTACAGTCATTCTAAATTCCCTTGTGGTAGCTCAATATCCTCCTAAGATCATGCCCCTATACTTTGTTCTTTACTGTTCATAATAGCTCAGCTTAAATCACTGAATTTAGCTTCAAACTTGAGCCAAAATCCACTTCAGTTTCGCTCCCTGGCCCATCGCACTGTCTATCACTGGAAGCCAGTATGCATCGCACCTCCCATGTATAGCAGTTGAGATGCATCCCTGTTTCTGTGAAGCACAGGTGCGAGGACTAGGTAATCTTATATCTCTCCTTGAAATTTGGGTTTTTTTGTCTTTGTTTTCAACTCTATTCACTTGTTTTGCTGCTTATGATCAGTATCTCATTGCTGAAGCCTTCTTTCTTTACATAGTTCAGCCTCCATTTATCAGGATTAGTAAATGTTTTTTATGTATTTTTCCATTGTTTACGATCCTTAGTCAAAAGGTAGCTTAAATAGAATTGTTGTTTTGATGCAAAAAAGTGTCGTAACTGTCATTTTGAGTCAAAAAGAAGAGTGTCATAAAGTCTTCCTCCTCTAGATAGTTGATTGTACTTTTTGTCATCTATTTTATTTGAATTGTTAATATTTGAAGTGTCGAAAGCAATTTTCTATTCGAAATCGAAATGTGTCATTTAGTCTTCCTTTCATTTTGAAAAGAAATTGTCGAAATGTGACTTTGAAGAAAATATTTTAGATCTATACTTAGTTTTCCTTTTTTCATTTCTCACATTAAGGGAATGAAAAACAAATACATGCATTTTCATTTGCATTTAGACTGTGTGCGAAAAATGATTTAGGAAAAGTGCATTTAGTGCGTGCTCTTTGCTCTTCGTTGAAAGAATCATAATCATCTTTCCTTAGTAGTTAGGATTTTCATTACTAAAAGAAAACAACGATTGTTTATCATTTTAGATTGCATATTTAGGAATTTTACATCTACATCACATGGTGAACCTTGAAAGACAAACTTCTAAACAAGGTCAACTCTCAAATAAATCTCAATGAACTTAACAACACTTTGGAACCTAATGCAACATATATAGAGGTCTAGGCTAGAGACGTGCTCCAGCATTGTAAAACCTAGTAACTATCGTTTTCATCGAAGGTTGGGTGATCCCTCCTCTTTGATGCAACAAGTTCTAGCACGGACTTGTTCTCCCCTTACCGTCAAGTATGTATTGGGAGACCACAATAGGTTGATATCTTTTATCCATAGGAATCCATGCCTGACACCCTATCGATCACAATGCACTGAACACAACATTGGGGAAGATTGACTGCGGTACATAAGTCCTTGGTAATTTCTCTTTAATTTACCACCAAGGTGTATATTGCAGTTTTGCGATTGGTTTGGTAATCCCTCTGTCTAGATTTCCAGAGTATTCACTTTCATTCCTTTTCGACTCCTTAAAGGAAAATGTCCATCTGAGCACTTGTCACTTCAGGCTCATTAAAAATTGAAGGCGACTAGAGTCATCTTTAGCTTTTTCTCGACCCTTAAAAATTGAAAAAGAAAAGTTGTGTCAAAGTGTCATTAAAATTTATTTAACTCAGAATAAAACCCCTGTTCCTTCGTTGATCTTAAGTTGAGATAATGGAGTCTGCCAATCAAGGAATCCCTCTTGAGGGGAATCCTAGTCCATTTTCTTCTTGGAGAAATATCGGTGCTCCGTATATGGCCACATTGTCCCTCCCAGGAATCACAATTGGTCTGCCGGTATGGCTATTCTTGACCGCTTTCATTAAAAATACTATAATTCCTCAGCAATCAAATCAGCAACCAGTTGATACTGAGAGTGAACCTTCACCTTCTACTTCGTTTTTTTCTCCCTCCCCTTCTTCGTCTTTGCTTGGTGAAAATAGTGATACTAGTCACCAAGTGGCTAAGAAGAAGAAGAAATGGAAGGAGGAGAAGAAGGAGAAGTCAGTTAAGCAAGGGGGCAACCATGAATCATCTGGAGAAAATCCACACATTAAGTCTCCTAAATATCCTTATCTAATTTTCAAAAGAAACCATTTTCATTGAGATTGTCCTTGCATTTCACAGACCTTGAGAGAATGGTATCCCTGTTCGCACCATCCAGTGTCATCAACCTCTGGCGATCATGTTGACAGCGCACCATCAACTAGTGAAAATGAAGTTCATGAGCAGAAAGGAAAGGTCAAAACTCCATGTATATTATGTGAAGGAGACCATCACCTTCCCCATTGTCCTTTTTTGGATGAGGCCAAGAGAATCTTGCATAGCTGTCCTGCTTCACCGCAGCGACTTCCACCTGGATACAAGAAACTCTCACCAAGTCCTTCGCTAGTTGAGAATCCGACTGACATAACTCAGTCGTCAGTCAAAATGCCTATCATTGAGAGTGAACCTTCTGAGTCCATACCAAACCAAAGTCAGAAGGTTGAAATGGCAGTCCACCTAGTCTTGCCTTCAGAAGGTCCACCTTCAGATGATATAATTTCCAAAGAGAATGAGAATAATACCATTCAAATTCTTTTTGTTAATACAGAATCTGATGAACTTGGGGGAAATCCGCCCATTCCTTTACAACAGGAGGAAAATTCCCCAGTTCAAGGGGTTCATTCAACCGTTTATTTGGTACCCCCTCCAAACAGTCTAGTCGTTTCCTTCAATTGGAATCAACTAGCAAGACCCCACCTTCCATCTAATGTACCATTTCGTATCATAGTACAAGTTTACAAAATGATCGTGTCTGGCACTATCATAGATGAAGGGGCTTCAGTGAGTATCCTTTCCTCAACTGCTTGGAAAGCACTTGGTTCGCCTCGCTTGAGCTTGTCACACACAATTTGTCGGGCTTTAACAAAGAAACCAGTTGACCGTTAGGGATCCTTCCTAAGTTACCAATCACTTTGAGAAGGAAAACCGTTCACATGAACATGATGTTAGTCCAAGGACCGTTAGATTAAAATCTACTCCTTGGACGCGACTATGTTTAGAACATGGAAGCTATTGTCTCGACACTCTTTCGAGTGATGTGTTTCCCTCATGAAGGAAAAATTGTCCAGTTTATCGACCAACTTTCATTTCCCGGTTCAAACACATCTCCAAGTCAAACATCATCCCTAAATGGTCTCTTTGCATCAAGAGTGTCTCTTCAACCTTAATTCCATCCACCTAATTGCGGCGAGTAGTCTAGTGAATGTAATGAAGCTTAGGGGGCATGCACCCTTATCTATTTTTGAGACGAACCCATCTGAAAAGATAGATTTTCCCTGATTGTGGTGATTATTCTGGTGAAAACTTGAATTTCCTTGTAGGTAATGTGATTGGTCTGAAAAACCATTTCCTTGTAAGTTATGTGATTGGTCCGAAACACCATTTCCTTGTAGGTAATATGATTGGTCTGAAACACCATTTCCTTGTAGGTTATGTGATTGGTCCAAAACACCATTTCCTTGTAGGTAATGTGATTGGTCTGAAACACCATTTCCCTGTAGGTTATGTGATTGGAAGTGCCCACCCACACCATTCACTTTTGTCCACTCTGTGGACGAAACCAAGGAAGTGTTTTGTATACTCTGTGGACAAAACCGTCCTACCATATGAATTTCCCTGTAAGTTAAGTGATTGGAAGTGCCGACCAATACCATTCACCTTTGTTTGTGTTGCAGACGAAGCCAAGGAAGTGTTTTGTCTGCTTTACGGATGAAACAATCCTGCATAACCACAGTGATTTCCATATGGTTGCCTGGAGATTCTCCTTTTCTCGGTGCCTGGGAGAATGCAAACCTTTTTATGCAAACGAAAAGTGACCAATTTCATTTTCTTAGCTTTCTAGTTTTAACTTGTTAGGTTAGGTGGTTGGTCTGGAAATGTCTGCACGCCAGATGGACTAAAGGAAGGGTCTTGTCTAGACGGAAGACAAAACCATCCTACCTAACCTCAGTAGTTCCTTAGCTTTTTAGTTTTTCTAGCTTTGTAGTTTGGTCATTTCTAGCCTACATAAAAAGGCAATGAGCATATGTTATGTAGAGTTCAAGCTCACTAAAAATGAACCTGTCAATGGGGGAAATCTTTGACTGCAAGGAGCAATGTTTCCACAAGGTTCAAGCTCATTAAAAAATAAACCTGCCATTAAGCATATGTTCCCCCAGAGTTCAAGCTCCTTAAAAAATGAACTCACCTTTGGTAAATGACCTTTGTGATCACCCTACTATTAGCCTTTTGAACCTTGTTTGTGTTCCTGTCATCACCTCCATTCTTTTGGCCGATCATATGCTTCCACTTGATTGTTTACCTTTTTGAGGAACAACTATGACAAGTGGTCCTGTTAGCCACCCTCTTCACATCACCATGTTTTGAGAAGTTCCAAGCTTATCCGGAACTAGTTGCTACCGTAAAATGCCACTCGTTCCTCAAAAAATGAGTCCCCTTTAAACTCTTTTCAGACTCGTTAAATATGAAAAGATTATCGAGTTATTGGCCTTTCCAGCTCATTAAAGTAAGGGGAAGTGCCATCCCTCCTGTAAATTTTAATCTTTTAGGACCTGAGGAATCATCCCACAAAAAGATCGAGTGCTTGTCTTTTTCGGCTCGCTAAAGCGATCGAAAAGTCATCCCTTCCGTATTATTTTAATATTTTTCAGACTTAAGGGATTATGCTACGAAAAATAACTACTGGAATTTCCTTTTCGTCCATTTCCAAACTCTCTAAACATGAAAAGGACTGAGTTATCCTTGTCATTAAACTCATTAAAACAATAGCGACAAACTTGTCCACCCAGACAAGAACGAGTTTCACTGTCGCTAGGCTCGCTAAAACATAGTGACAGGTTTGCCCGAAGGGTAAATTATAGAACAAGCATGTGTTATCCTCCTCAAGCATGACAAAAACAAAGAGGTACTGGTCAGCAATGACTGGGGAAAAGGGGAAGAAAACTTAAAGAATTTTATTGGTAGCAGGTCGCTCTTGAACATGACACTTTCACTTGATCACCATGATTGAGTCGGGTTGGGTTATTCCGTTCACCGGTCATATCACCGTTGGTCTGTCATACCATCCATCTTTTAGGGTTAATGCTACCAATCAATCTCAGTGTCGTCGATATGTTCAAGAGAATTCATTCAGAGAATTCACCATCCAGCTAATGCCTCGTCCATTGCAATAACTTCACCCTCCATTTTTCATGACCACCATTCCTGAACCTTGTATCATCAGATTGTTTTCACCTCAAGAAAATCATTTGCTTCGTTTCGTGTCATTGATTTGGGATGCATTAAGGCCCTCCTACGACGGGTCACGTCTTGTCGACTTTAGTTCATTATCCAAGAAGTTGACCTAGAAGCAACCCTTTTAGTACTTTGAAGCTTGCATGCCTCAATGGCAAGTTTCTCACTTCCGACGACAGGTTTACATCAATGGCCTTCGACCAAGAGATTTTGCGTGGTGTTCGACACCGGATCATATATTCACACCACATAAATTGTACTGTAGTACCTTGAGGGTCATTATCATTATCAGTAATTCCTCTCGTGCCTATTAACAGCTTACATTATTGGCTGGTAATCAGGTGATGTATTTCCATGTTCGACTTCATGACATCTTTTCACATGGATCGACTTGTACAATGTGCAAAGATTGAACGAGTTTGAAGACCTCACATCTAGTTTCATCCATCCACGCTGCGATATATTCAAGAATAAAAAGACATCAAATGTACACAGAAGCTGCACAAATGATCATCGAAGCTAAGGGATGATGACTCTACATACCAAGAATCACCAGTTTGCAACTGCAGATGGTTATATGTCTTATATACATCAAAATGAATTTATGAAGCTGAGCATGGGAATGCCCGCCTCAGCTAGATCATGAAAATAATATGATGATGATGTATTTTATTGTATCTTATATAGGTCACCTTCCAGTTCGAATACCTCGGATCCTCATGATAAAGCATTTCACCCGACATCAAAAGATTTATGACCTCATGCTTTAGGGGGCAACTGTTATAGACATATTTTTTCACGTCAACCCTAATCATATATGTCAATAAACCAAGGGCTCTTTAACCCTTAAAAGTGTTGTTTAATACCCTAAAGGATCATGGTCAACTGATTACATCATTCCCCAAACGTTCCACCTGAAAAACCACTCAGAACTGGCCAGAACTAGACCATACTGACTGCTCCACTATCAAGGTGTGATGCATACTGGCTCCTACACTAGCCAGGTGCAATGCATACTGAAGAGGCCTTCTGTATGGTGTGCTGAGCGAGAATGGACAAATGGCTGAGACAGTTTGCTAAGTGGATGCTCATGGAATCTTCTAGAAACTTCTCCTATGACACTTGCCTCTCTGAATTCGCCCAGGGATGAGTAAGAGATCAATGAAATCTCCAAGTGGAACCAAGAACTATGAGTGGAATAACACTAGTCAAAAACGCACAAATGAGTCACACCCTTGTAGACATCTATAAATGGATCCCTCATCTAAGAGATCTGGAGGTTGGAATTTTGTAATTTGTAAGGAAGTGTTGATAGTTTGTATTTGAGAAGGAACATTGTATTGTTGGGTGATCTTGCTTTCCATGAGGTGAAGAGGGCTTTGATGTTGGGAGGATGATGCTGGATCAAACAGCTGGGTTGTAATTCTCCCTTCTATTTTAATAAATTTCTTTGACTTTTCCTCCATCCAGTCGTGTATTTGTGAATCTTGTTATTTATGAATGCAATTGTATGATCAATGTATTTTTTATTCTGCATTGTTTATGATATTATAGATCGAGATGCTTTGATGGTGTTTTGTTACTTTGTCTCTACAGATATTCTCTAAGAAGGACAAGTAGGAGAGGAGTTGCAAGCTCTATCAAGGGAGAGAGAAATCAAGCAAGGAGTCAAGCGGAAGATCTAGGTTGGTCCCTTTGCTTCTCCCTTATCTATCATACATAAAGGAAATCACAAAGTGCTTTGATTGTTTGTTTCTAAGATAGCTACCAATCTTAGTGGGACTAGCAGATCAAAAAGACACTAGTTTTCCCGGAAACAGACGTCACACTAGATCAAGGGTCCACACGATAGGACCGTCAAGCCTCCATGTCCCTTGACTATTAGCCAATTTAGATAACCACTCATATAGTTCTTTAAGGAAGAAACATAAGAACGTGTTCGTCTCGTCTGTGTACAAAAATCTGTGCAACCACTATTCCTTGGATAATTTAGGGCTCACGTTCTCTTGAGCCGTGAACACGTGTGATTTTCGATCTATCCACTTATCAAGTTCTTTCTTCGTAGGAAACCATCTATCACACATCTCTTAGATATATATATGTCTCAGGGATGGAACCATTTATTGGATTAAGGGGGCCTAACCCAAGTTCAGAGTTGTTTGCGCCAACCAAAAAAACCCTAATTACCGGCCCTTTCGGCAACAACCTGCATAGCGCAGGCTACAATCTCACCTAAAGCAGTATTGGCGGATTCTATAACCAGGTTTCTGCATCCATAGACATGTGATAAGTGGTTCTTAAGCTTTGATAGTTCAGATATTCCTTCCCACATATCAATATCCTTCTATGGCTTGTTGTTGTAACTCTGTTAAAATTTCTTCTAGACCTTCACAAAGGTATACGATCAATCTTTGTGGACCATTAACAGGAAAATTACCTACTTTCACGCATCAATGAATAACCCTAGATATGATTTCACGTAGATCTATCCAATTCATTAGAAACCATAGCAGAATCAACCCTTAACTTCACGAACACAGATAATTACTTAAAACATGCATAAATAAGATAGATTCAACAGTTTCACGCAACATTCATACATTATTTCATTAAAACATATTATTTAGCGACAAAATATAACATAAGAAGAATTGACAATAATGTATGATAATTCTTTAAAATCAGTCTTTATTCGATTCCAGCATTCAAATTACAGACTTCTCCATAATACGCACTCAGCTGTCAGGGTCTGTGCACTCAGCTACAAACTTACCAAGTCCTCCTGTGCACTCATCTGCAGGGGTTCACGCACTTAGCTGCCAACTTACCAAGGCCTCCTATGCACTCAGCTGTAGGAGCCTTCCCTTTCTCGCCTAAGTACAGGAAGTAGAGCCTTCCTACCTTAACACTTGCCCAAAACAACAAAACTCATTCAAAGTTCACAATTCTTCATTCCAAGTTATCTCTAAGACTCACTATGACTCAACAATTTATAACATTCTTCCATACAATACCATGGTCCATGGCCCATGGGAGAATCTCAAAACTGATTGAAGACAAGGGGCTGAGACCCCTTGGACTCATATCTACCTACGTGCTCTGCATCCAGATTTCATGGAGACTTTACATCTTTTACAAAACTTATACAAAATTTCAGTTAACTAGTCCCAAAACTAATCCTAGGGACCTTATCCCAACAAAAGGCCAAGGACTTCCTCACCTAACGATTTCCTCCCATACTCTTTAATCATTAGATTCCATTAGAAAACATCACTTGGGCATATTTTGTGAAATAGTTTGTAAATCTGTCAAACATTTCACCCATATTGTTTGTCTTTAGTCCATGTAGTCCCACTTGGGCTCTCGGATATCTTAATATCATCATGAGAAGGGTTTCCCATTTACATATTTGAGGGTTGCATAGGTATAGATCACACTAGCCAGCATGGAATCATTTATCCTGATGCCATACACATGCATTTCAATGATAGTTTCTATGCCTTTGTAACATGTTCATTCTGAACACCTCATGTATTGTCATAAATTCCCCAAAATTATGAATACCTCTTTTTGAAACAGAGATCCATACCTGTAATTTTTGGAAACCCTACCTTTTTCAAATGTTAAAAATATCATGCAAAGCCAATATTGTTAATTTAAAATAGATTGGGTCAAACTATTGCCCCCTGTTTCTAAATGAACAGTGCAATTGACCCAAAAACTCCATGTTCCCTATTTGATAATGGTCAAGAAAATGGAAACCGTTCCAAAAATTTTTCCCTGTGCTATGTCTATGTGCTTTGTCTCTAGCCCATGTAGGCTTAGTGTTGCAATTTGGGTTTGATACCACTTGTAATGTCACTCAGCGCTCCCGCTAGGTGACATCACCCACCCAAGCTCCACATTTCACAATTTCATTGGAAACTTAGGCATAATTTAATCACAATTGCACAAAATCATAAATAACCTAGGCATAATTAACCCTAATGCACAAATAATAAACCACAACATAATCCAACAAATGCATAACCATGTAACATTACCAACAATAACAATGTATTAATATCATATGCATAACTTAAATTTAACACACGGTATGAACATAATCAAATCACTAGAATATCAGTCCACATGTAATTACAACAAAACCAAATGTGCACATAAACAATTTTAAACATTTATTTGTATGAATTGTTGGTTGGTTGTGGACCAAAGGTATGAAGTATGAATTATTTTGATATGTATGAAGTGAGGTGATGAAATTACCCATATCAGTGTTCAAACATCTTTGATGGAAAAATTGTGTTTGTACTTATGGATACAACAATGCAAAAAGCAATGGCTAGAGTCAGATGCAAGTTCTGAGCATCTTTTGGCAGAATAAATTCCCCTCACTGGCAATCTCTTAGTGGATACTATTGGTTCTGATTTGTCTCAGTTATCTAGCAACATTGTGGTAAGAGGAGACTAGTTCAGATTCTCTCTTCGAGACATACACAAAGGGGAAATTTGTCAAAATATGTGAGAGAAGTCATCTCTATCAAACTTCCCTTTCAAAATCCTAGGTCAAGCTTGTTGACTAGCTTAGGAGAACATAATTAAGCTCATCACATCTTGGTCGAAATTGATAAGATTTGACTACGTTTGGTCCAAGCTCAAATAATTCTATCACATTTAGAAACAAATTTTGGAACTCTTATTTTAATGTTGAAGAGTAAGCATAGAGTGTAGCACAAAACCCCAATGCCATACATATAGGATTTATTCCAAAGGACAATAGAAAAGAGGCTGAGATTTTCTTCCTTTTTACTAAAGAAGTAAATACCATTTTATCAAGTGCATAATCAATCAAGCTAGGTTCTTTTGTTTCCTCTAATTTTTAGTACATGTCGACACATGTTCAAATTAGTAGATTTTGTTGCTAGCTAATTTTTTTCTTATCATCTTTATTTTTCCCACTATAATCTTATTCTCTATGGATATTTTTGTTAGTCCCCTAGATCTATTCTATAAAGGTAGAGGGGGAATGAAGTGTATTTTTGTATTCCTTGTATCCCTGCAATTGCATCTTTGGATATTTTTTATTTTTGTATTATGTAGTTATTTTTGCTTTGAGGTTCTTGTCTTCACACCCCTTTGCTAGTTGAAGTACTTATAGGAGAACATAATTATCATTGAGAGGCAAAGAGTTATTTCCTTGTATCCATGCAATCACATCTTTGGATACTCATGGATACCCCAAGTGGATACTTAAATGGAACATTAGAAGTGTAAGTGTTACTTTGGAATAAACAAACAATGCAAACTTTGAAATGGGAATTGATACGATTACCCGTTTCGTTGAGGTAGCAAAAAAATCAACCGATTTTGAAAATATATGATGCAAAATATATATATATATATATATTTAGCATAGTTTTTGACACTTTGAATTTTTTTATGTACATTAGTTTTTAGAATGTTAGTGATTTTCATGTTGAATTTAAAAAGTGTTGATTCTGCACCAAGCCCTCTTTTAAAAGACTTGTTTTTGGAATTTAAATTTTCTAATGTATTAAATGTGAATAATTATTTTCTAAATTTAACAATTTTTGAAGTGGTCTTCTTCTTCAGAGTTTCTTGTTTTTCTTTTAATTTTTTTGTGTAGTGAGGTTTTTATTTTTTTTAATAGTTAAAGAAGAGGGTCGATATTTTAAAGTTTCGATATTGTACATATTTATATATCGTTAATTAATTTTTCAATGCACATCAAATAATTGTCTCTGAAAAACAATAATTTTTAACAATTGACATAAAAATAAATAGTTTGAACATAAATATAGCTAAAAATTTACACATTTTGATAAATTTTTACTAGAAATGACATGTCAAAATCACAATTTTTATAGGGAAAATTTAACAAAAAATGGTTAAATAATAGTTTTTTTATGAATTTCATGTCAAAAATTAATAATAATCATAGTTTTTTCAAAAAATAACGATTCACATAAAAACTAAAGCAAAAATCACATAATACAAATACTGAGCATATAACAATATTAACTGAATAATTATTCTTCTCATAAAATGTCAAAGTCAAAACGTTACAAGTATAACTAATTAATAGTTTCAAAAAATGAGCTTGATTTCCAAGCATAACTTAAATTTAATCAACAATATCACATAATCTAAATTCTTCATCCTCTGGAGTTTCATCATTGTCTTCTTCCACAATATTGTTTGCTTCATTTTACTCATTTTCCTCTTCTGATGGATCTTTGATGTTTGTGAATCTCCCAATGTATGCCTTTCCAATCATTCCATCTAATGGTGGTTGACGTTCCTTTGCCTTTTTTTCCACACGTGATTCATTAAAATCCTCTTTCTTTAACCCAATTTCTTTCATTTCATCTGCAAGAAATTGAAGAGAAATAATTTTTTGCTGAATAAATTTGCACTGTACTGGATTTTTTTCAATGGCAACGCAATTTCTTCCTTTTTCTAGGCAACATGTTAGTGTTGTACCTAATTATCAAGCACAAAAGTAATAATGAAGTAAATTAGTATAATTACATACAAATTAAGAAAGAAGATATTGAAATTCAATTCTGTATAATAAAATTCACCTGAGCCTGAAAATAAATCCAGAACCCAATTTCCTTCATTTGAACATTTATAAGATAGTTAATCAATGACTGTGATTTTTGATAAATGTTAACTATCTCTCCATTTGCTTCTTTATCTTCATATGTTAGTTTTTTCCCAACAACATCATAAACCAGTACTTAGCTATGACTCTTTCCATCTACCCGATTAAGAAGCATAAACTTATAGCTATCATCTTATATCCAACTGTCAATATGGATGAACTCACAATCATTTATAATTGGTTGATCTTCACGGTTAAGAAGATTTGACGTTTTCCTGTAACATGAAATAGTAAAAGTTCAATTAACTTGTACATAAATGAATTTTTTAACATTAATCAAACATACACTTTCAACATCTTACCATGTAAGTTGCATCCTTGAATTTGTTTTCCCTTTGAAGCTTGTCAATAACATTGCCAATTATATGTCTAAATGAAATGTCACAAATCTCCATAATGGTGATGATGTCGCTTCTATAAATCCCACAACCACTTTACTAAGAGCTTGATAGTTATAAGGGTCACTATCATAGCCATTGTTTGGGATATTGAAACCATGGGGAATATCTGCAATAATGAGGGAATAATCCCTTTTAGGTATGAGTTTAGAAATGTCTTCAGAGTCACCTTGTATTACTTGATATTGAATAGTGCCAAACCCATTCCAAATCAAATGAGGAAGAGTTGGATGAAGTTCAACATTCCTATGACGCTTCTTTCTCAGTCTTTCGATCTTAATTTTTTCAATAAAGCTTCTGAAACTATCTGGTGCTCCATTTTCATCCTTCCTCATATTTAATAAAATTAACAAATATATGTATAAGTTATAAAATAAAAATAGTATACAATTGAATAAAAATGAATGTATAAATCAACATACCTTTTCAAATGCAATAAAAATATTTTAGTGTTGATGTAGAACTTGAATTTGGGTAGTTGCGTACAACATCATCCCAACTATCTTCATTCAACAATTTAACCATTTGTTCTTGTATTTTCATGTAAACTTTGTGACTGAATAGATAAAGTAAAAAAAAATTAATATAATGATATGTATAGCAAATACTACCAAAAGCAATATGTTATATTTGAAAGAAAATTATAATCTAGATATAAGTAAAAATAATTGAACAAACTTACTTTTAAAATTCCTCAAACATTTATTCAAATGATAATTCCCCTGACTTCACACAAGATAATATTTCTTTGACAATTTTTTCATCCTTCACTCCTTACAATGCTCTCCAAGGTGTGATAGTCATATCTTCTAGAAGCTGCTTCATTTCAAGACCTGATTTACTGCTACTACATATCAATGCTTTAGATTTTTTGATCTTCTAGTATTTAATGCCAATGTTCTCCCACATGCTAAAAATATCATTAATCAATTCCCATATCTCTCCAGTTCTAAATACCAATTGGAAAATGCTAGCAATACTTCTGAATATATCGTAATTTAATTTGCCGCCTTTTGAATTGATTTTCTCCTCAATTTGATAGCCTATTTCCATACAACATTCCTTTCGAAATTCTAGAGTAACATTTATCTTATCCCCACCACATTTTTCTTCAAATTCATTATGAATAAATATAACCCTTTAGATGAAATTCATAGACATCCTATATTCATTATATGTATTATGATCCCATGCCAATAACTTTTCTTTTGTATCTGATAAACTAGCATAGATGATACATTCCATTGTTTCAAAACATGGGTTATTGGGATATTCCTCCTTCAATTTCCTTTGAGCTTGTAAAAAATGGTTCCCCCCAAGCACATAATAATTATATTCAAAACATTTTGACTTATCAAATGCTTCTTTGTTGGGAACTTGAACTGGATCAGCAAGAAGCACATAATTAACCACATGAGCATATGGATTGTACCTTATCAATGTCTTCAAGTTGTGAACATGCAGGTGGTGTGGCATTTTTATTTGATATTTAAATTGTCCTTCACTTGGCTTATATATTTGTCTCACATTACGCTGAAATGTATGAACACCCTCAATTAATTTTGTCTTTGTCAAGTTATGTTGAATGACTTTTTTTTGTTATAATAATGTCATCCTCTAAATCAACACTTGGTGTGATGATTTCCCTTCTTTCTTTTGAATTTTCACTAGGATCTTCACTGTTGGCCTTGACTATTTGAGAATGATCAACTTTCATTTTCTTCCTCCTCTTTTCTTCTAGATAAGTAACATTCTCATCATTAACTAAAACAGAGAAATTCCTAGGCATTATTACTTTGGTATTTTATGGCTCTTCTCCTTTCTAACATCAACTATAATGTCATCCTCAGTAATGGCAACATATTCTTCAACATCAGTTTCAAATTCCTCATCTTCAAAAGTAACATGTCTACCTTTGCTAGATTTTTCCATGATAGACATTCTTTGTTGATCCCTTGGATGTAGTTTTGTAGCATCATGAATTACTATTTTTTTCTTGTTTTCCATATCTTCTTCTAACCTTGAGGTAGAAACTGCTGACAATATTCATAATATCTTGCTCAATGAAATGAATGCCTCCCAACATAATTGAAATATTTTCAATTAAATTTTGTCAAACAAAATATCATATGTCAATAAAAACTAAGTTATAAAATATAATGATACAGTGACAATAATGCAAAACACATAAATATAAATAACAATACTTACCAAATCTTATGCAATTTCATTTATAATTTATTTACATATCTTTGTAGATTCCTCTGTTGTGTCATACATTGACAATGATAACTGATATTTAATCTTTTCATGTGATGGAGGGTTTTTTAAGTACATAAACAACTTCAGTGTCCAGAATCAAACAGATGTCTATGACTTTTCCCAGCACCTCATAAAGTCCATTATCGTTAGGGATAGCAACATATAGATATATCTACATCGATTGTTTTCCTTATCTATCTTTCACATACCATACATTTTCTGTAAGCTTCACTTCTTTCGATTTCTTCCAATATGAAATCATCTTCTTATGGTTTCGTTCATTCAATAGTGTTTTCTCAGGATCCACCTTTAATTTTAGTAGTCCTTGGTATAGAAAGATTCACATAAATATTCTTTGATGCCATTTTCCTACAAAAAATACACACACACACACACACACACACACACACACATATATATATCAGTAAATTACAAAAAAAACAATAGCTTAAATAAACAAACAAAATGAAACAAAATCTAAAAACAATAAATAATCATAAATCATAAATAATTTTGTAAAACATAACCTTTAAAAAGATTAAAAAATTAAAAAAATGCAACCCTTTCCCACCCACCCCTACAGCCCAATGGGCCAGTGGGGGTCGAGACTTGATTCTAAGAATCAACGCTCATCCTTGGCGAGTTGGGCCACAAGGGTAGCTGCCGCCAATAGCCATGATCGGGCCCACCACCCCCTGCAGACATAGTGGCCTTTTGCCTGCCATGGGGCTGTCAGGTAAGCCTGGGTCATCTAAATTTTTAATTTCTAAAAAAATCTAAATTTTATTAATAAAAAATCAAATATTATTTTACTGGAATAATATTTCACACAATAAAAGGGAAACTAACATGTCATCCTTCATTGAATATATTATCGATAACAATGTAGTTGCTCCACAAAATCACTCTGTCTTTTAACGAACCTCAAAAAGCCTTGATGTGATGTGAGGAATAGTGGTAATCAAATTTATGATATAGCAAAAATTACGGAATTGTTTTACCACACGGTGAATGTGGGATTGATTTGATTTTATAAAATCTCTAACATATAAATATTGTTATGGCAATATACTAAATTATGATAAAGACTCGAAATTCAAAATGGCAAAGAGGAGAATTTGATGGCATTAGTTGAGAGGGCTCATCTTCCTGATCATGATGGCACGAACGGTGTGTCAATCTGAGCTCGTATGCAAAAGATAGAGCTCTTCAAAGATTGGTATGACAAAAATGGGGCCCACGGTGCGCCACATGGCATCCCAGTGAACATGTGAGACCCACATGGCAGCCCATCAAACACTAACACATGGCAGCCCTTCATTAGCCTCCTAAACCTGAACAAGAAAACAAGAAATATTTTGGTTATAACTACAATTTTATATAGTTATTCAAATTAACTCTATAAGTAAAACATATATTTTACCAAATAAAAAATATAATAACCAAAATACATGCAACCATATAAGAAATATCCCAACCATCCAATGCACATAGGAAATAATGTTATGGTTATATAAAAAATATGGTTAGTTTAACAAACAATCCATAAACCAACGCATTATGGGTTAACCATATGCCATACATGGTAAAGAGATATTACAAGGTCCAAACATATGCCATAAACCTTGTCATGGCTTAAGACCAACGTATGCCAAGGTTAAAGTAAGGTTTGTAACCACCGCATGCCAACCAACGCATGGTTGGAAACCATCGTATAATGGTTATGATTGAAAACAGTCAACGCGGGAGATACGAGGGTATGGTTGGGGGTAGCCACGTGGTGCTCCCGCCGCCCACATACCTCAACATACAGCACCCAAATTAAAGCATGGTTTCCATAAGTTGGGATGGGATGAGTGCGGTCCCATGGAGTACGGGCCCACTCCCCAATACAGTTTAAAAAAAAATCTTATATGTTAAATAAAAATGGTATACGGTTGATTTTTAATGGGTTATGATAAAGATAAACTATAACAATATTATGGTTTAATCTGCCCTGAGTTATATAAACTCATTTTTGACCATTTTGCAAGAGGAGATCAACAGGCATGGATTTTGAGACAAGGTGGCGGAACCCTGATCACTCAGAAAAACTGGTGGAACCTTGCCTGAGTAGAATTTTTGCAGGAGCATGATTTTGGTCTAGTCTCAGAATTGGGCAAGTTTTATATTGATTTCGCACCTTTCAGAGATCGGAATCCAATGGTGGTGTTAGTTTCTGCAATAGAGCTCTCCAATTTTTGGGCATTTTTCAGCATAGAGGTATAATGCTTCATTTTTGTAACTGATGAATGTAACTTCTTTTGATGCCATTTTAATGAATGAAGGCCTCCCCATTGATCGAGCAGGACCCGAAGACGTAGTCCAGGAGGGACGAACTCCATTATCAAGTTCTTGTCTTCTTGTCTTCTTATGTGCTTCTTCTTCTTTCTCTCACATGTGCACATTTAAAGTTTCTCTTTGGTTTAGCTACAAATTGTATACGTAATTCTTTTAATGCATCTCTAAACAAAAGATAACCTGGATCAGTGGGGGTCGAGGCCCGATTCTAAGAATCAGCACTCATCCTTGGCGAGTTGGGCCGCAAGGGTGGCTACCGCCGACAACCATTACCAGGCCCACCACCCCCCTGCCATGGGGCTGTCGGGTAAGCCTGGCTCATCTAAATTTTTAATTTCTAAAAAAAATCTAAATTTTATTAATAAAAAATCAAATATTATTTTACTGGAATATGTTTTTTTTTTTTCTGGTATTTTACACGAATATATCAACCCAACTGACACATAACTACTAGTAAACCTATTGAATTTTAAAACTTTCACACAACAAAAGGGAAACTAACATTTCATCTTTCGTTGAATATATTATCGATAAAACCTCAAAAAGCCTTGATGTGATGTGAGGAATAGTGATAATGAAATTTATCATATAGCAGAAATTACGGAATTGTTTCACCACACGGTGAATGTGGGATTGATTTGATTTATAAAAACTTTAACATATAAATATTATTATGGCAATATAGTAAATTATGATAAAGCGAACATTACTAAATTGTTTTATCGCATGGTGAATGTGGTATTAATTTATTTTTTATAAAAACTTAACATATAAATCGTGTTATGGCGATATAGCAATTTATTTTAAATGTGTGATAGAAGATATAATAAAAATTAAAGAAACATTCAATTCTCTAGTAAATGCTATATAGTTTAAGTAAAAAATTAATTTAGGTAAAAGATTTAGTTTACAATTTTAATTTAAATATTTCGTTTAAAAGATTAATTTCATAAGAAAATTTTAGTTAGAAAATTTCAATAAATTGTAGAAGAAAATTATGGAGGAAAATACATGAAATGGAATTTTTGGAGGGAAAATTTTCGAGAAAAAAATATTTATAGGGAAAATTTGAAGGAAAATTTTCATTCTTTAAGCTATATATTATTATTAGAAAAGATTGCATTTGTATCATTCAACCTCTTATGTTTGAAAGGCATGGATTCTTTTGATATTGAAGTTTCACTTTGTGAAGCATCAACATTTTCGTCACGTAACAACTCTATTCATATTGATGAACATAACGAAAATTCTTCCACTATGAATAGAGAGTCAAATCTTCCACTTAGTCCTAATCCAAAGGACTATGAGAGAAACATTGATGAAGGGAAGGATGAAGAATTACAAATAAATAAAGAGTCATGGTTTCCACTTAGTCCTAATCCTATGGACTATGACAATAACAGTGATGAAGAGCATGACGAATATTTTCAAATAAATAAAGAGACATGGTTTCCAATTAATCCTAATCCTATGGACTATGAGAGAAGCAGTGATGAAGAGCATGATGAATAATTTCAAATGAATAGAAAGTCATAGTGTCCAGTTAGTCTTAATCCTATGGACTATGAGAGAACTAGTGATGAAGAGCATGATGTACAATTTCAAATGAATAGAGAGTCACGGTGTCCACTTAGTCTTAATCCTATGGACTATGAGAGCAGCAGTGATGGAGAGCATGATGAATAATTTCAAATAAATAAAGAGTCGTGGTTTCCACTTAGTCATAATCCTATGGACTATGAGAGCAGCAATGATGAAGAGCATGATGAAGAATTTCAAATGAATAGAGAGTCATGGCTTCCACTCAATCCTATTCCTATGGTCTATGAGAGCGGCAGTGATGAAGGGCGGGATGAAGAATTTCAATAAATCGAGAGTCACATTTTCCACCTAGTCCTAATCCTAAGGACTATGAGAATAATAGTGACAAAGGGTAAGATGAAGCACTTAGTCATAATCCTAAGGACTATGAGAGCAGCAATGAGGAAGGGCAGGACGAAGCACTTAGTCCTAATCTTAAGGATTATGAGAGAAGCAGTGACAAAGGGAAGGATGAAGAATTTCCAGTAAGTAAAGAGTCACATTTTCCACGTAGTCCTAATCCTATGGACTATGATATCAGAACTAGAAATGCACATGATGAAGAATATCCAATAAACATCAAGTCAACTTTTCCATTTAGTCCTAATTCTAAGGACTATGAGGGTGGCACTAAAGAAGAACAAGATGAAGAATATCCTCCACATCAATACTTCAAATGCACAAATGATCATAGTGAGGATAATATTCCTCATAATGATGATGAAAATGCTTATACAGATGATGATCCAATGATGGAGATGTTTCCAACAGATATTATATCGAGGAGTAGGAGCAGACCTTTTCGTTTCAATCCAAGATGTTCTAGTTGTACAAGGCGTAGAGCATAATATCTCATGAGAATAATTTCTATCAGTGCTCTCATTTCAAGTGAATGACGTCAAAAAAATTGCTTGAAACATATGGATTTCAAGTTTGCATTGGAGAAAAGGAAGAGATATTTATTAATGAATAAAGCATACAAAATTCATATTTAGTGGGGTGCATGAAATCTACATTGTCGGGTTATGATTATCATATTGGGTCTTTATTTCTCTGCAGAAAGGCTTCAAAAATACTTCATTCAATGGGTAATTTTCGTCTGTTAAGAATCCAAGAGAAATTAGAAAAGGATGCCACATTTTATTCAGAAGTACATTATAAACGACAATTTGGGCTATTATCAAATACTGCAATGTCATGGATGAAAGCCTTATTTTCAAAGCATGGAGAGTGTATGCCAAATAGAGAGACAATACATATTCTAGATAGTTTATCAAGACGAGAAATCTATAACTTATACAAAGAATATGCAGAAGGTGCTGAAGGAAATGGTCGATTTATTACATATCAATATTTTGTGAAGAAATGGAAGAAAGAATTCAACAATGTTTGTATTCCTAAGAAGACACGGATGAGGATTTGCAGTAGATGTGCTTCTATTAAATAAAAAAAGGGATAAATGTGAAGGGGAAAAAAGAGGTAAGCATTCAAAACATTAATTATTAAATTATGTAGTCATCAACTATGAAAATGTATTTATTAATGATTGTATTTTATGTTGTGTAGATTCCATTGTTGAAGCGCTTCAAGAACATCACGAACAACAAACAAGTGAAAGGAAAAAGTTGTACAAGCATCAAAATAAATGTTATGATAATCCAAATAAATATTTGGATTTGATAATTGATGGTATGGACCAGAAGAAAACACTTCTACCACATTTTTTTCACACACCCAAAAAATTACAGGAGGAAAACTTTAATCAGTATCACTTGGTCAGTTGTATGGCCTTCAATGGGAAAATGTTGCCAAGGGTATACTTCACAACTCGATATATTTATAATGATGCAAATTTGACAATAACCATAATTCATGATCTACTTTCTCATTGGTCTGGTAATCTTTCTGAAGTTTTGTATCTACAATTGGATAACACTTGTGACCGTGAAAACAAAAATTAGATTATTTTTGGATATCTAAACATGCTTGTTGAATTGAGAATTTTTCAGAAGGTAAAGGTTGGTTTCCTTCTTGTTGGGCACACTCATGACCATATTGATTAGATGTTAAGTCATTTACCAGTCACATTGAGGAGGAAGGAAGTTGGGATCTTTCCATCATTAATTGAATGTATTAAGAAATCATACATGCCAAAGCCTATTTTTGATGTGTTGGAAGAAACTGTTGACATGTGAAGGTTTATTCTAGGATCACATGTTGAGGAGAAATGCATTGAACAACTTAATGACATTAGCTTCCAACATCAATTTCGTATCAAAAAAATTGATGGGAAAACACTAATATGGGGCATGAAGTATTCAACTACTGCAAAATGGGCGTCGTCATCAGGTTTGGCATTTTTGAAGTTCATTCCAGATCCTCCAATATTTGTGTCAAATATATTGTTACTACAATCAATTGTTGAAGTTCATAATGCACGCAGGCAGAATAGAGATATAAATTATTCTGATTCCCTAAAAGAAATGAAAATGTATGAGATATATATATATAAATATATATAAATATATATATATAAATAATATATATATAATATATATATAATAATATATATATATAGTACTTTGATATGAACATATACCTTTGAAAACTCCATTTATTTGGCCACAAAATATGTCAAATGAACATGAGGAAAGAAACATTGTTGAACAACAACAATCTCAAGGTATTATTAATTCTTCACAGGTAGAGGAAAGAGAAATGTATATTGGTTCCAGAAGATCTCGTGCACAATGTGAAGCCATGGAAGACCTATACAGGGGCTTAGTACAACATATTAAGGAGGGTTTCATGATTGCAGCGCTAGCAGATGGAGATCCCAATATCTATCCATTCTGGGTTTCTAAGTTTATAAAGGTCATTATAGAAAATGAAGATGTTACAGGTGTTGAAGTATGTTTGTGTGCCACAAATACACACCCATTCAATGGTGTGTACAAGCTAGAGTTGGTAGTTGATAAAAAATTGGAGGAAAGAGAAAAAGAAAGGGTACAAATATAAATTGCCGCCACACAGACCTCTTAAAATTGGAGGATGTTGACATACTTTTTTATGACTTCAGTTTAACAAAGAGAGGAAATATTCACTTCAAGGCGATAGAGATTCTAAAGAGGTTGTTACCAGAAGAAACAATGTTGAGATGGGAGTCTGCTGAAACCAGTTGTAGATCCATAAGAATTTTGAAACCTGAAGTGGTGGGCATGCATGTGGACTCAGATGGTGCACTAGTTGATGAAAGAGAAGAATATGGAACATCTTCATCTACATCCAGTCATTCATTTGAAGATGTGAATTCTGATGGTGTGCAAGAAAATATGAGTAATTTTGAATAATTGTCTAAGACAATTTATGTAACTGATGTTTGCATCGTATCTTGAAATACAAATTTTGTTTTCCATATGGTGTTAAATTAATTTATGAGTCATTTTTATGTTTGTTGGATTATATGTTTTAATTGTGATGATTTTTATTGTTTAGAATATCTACAATGCAATAATAACTTGGAGATATAATCTATCTTTCATTCAATCTACAAGTATTAACATTTTGATTAATTTAGTCATGTAATTTGTTCATAATTTCACGGTTTAAATGTGTCAAAAACTTAAAGTTTTTTAATTCTATGGTTGAAATTTTTCCATTTTTTTTTTAATCTTTAATGTTATGGTTGAAAACAATTAAAATTTTAGTGATCTTTAGTGTCATGTTATTATATGTTTAACAACATGGATGAAAACTGGTGGAATTTTAATGTGTTTCATATCCCATTATTTTATCCTTATCGTCATTACTAAAAAATGTTGAAATTATACCTTAGAAAGAAAAATGTTATTCTACCAAAAACATTAGTGTGTTTTTTCCTCAAAAACAATTGTTTCTTGCACACAAAAAAACTAGTTTTACTGTCATTTTTTAAATATGCTGAAAATTAACGATAAAAAAGAAGCAACATTCCAGTATACACACTTTTTGTTTTTAGCACTGTTTTTCATTTTTTTGGGGGGTTTTTGGCTAGAGTTCCCATTTTTAGTTTATAGGTCCCATTTCAAAGTTTACATTGTTAACATATTTCCTTGTCTAAAAAAAATCGTTGCATATAGTGGGTCAAATATGACCACTCTCCCATAGTTTATACTCTTTATATATGTCTTAATGCAAATGAGTTTATAGAGATGTGGACAGTTTCCCCAATCTCCTCTAATACTTGCATACCTTCTTTTGTGAGTATTCACATTGTTGGTACTATGCTCATATAAATAATGTTCATATATATGCCATCTCATTGCCTATGTAGATTCTTTGTTCAAATTGCTACTCACACTCTCCAAATTGGAAGATAACCTGCTTTGAATGTAAATTGATAAAGTGGAAAAGCCTTTTCATTGGAGTAAGTTATTACTTTGTGGATATGGTGCTTCAAAAAGGACAATTTATGGCTCCATTTTACAGTTTTGTAACCGGTCGTGTATGTATAGAAACGTGTGTTCCCATTACAATTCTAGAAGTTGCAATTTTAGGATTTTATTGTTAAGGTTTTATGCCTTTAGGCCTCTCCTCCCCTTTTTTCGATGAAAAGGATGAATCACTATCAGGTGGATTATGTTGGGCTATATTTAAGTCAACAAGAACATGTTTTGAAGGTGCATGGTCTTGGTTGATGATTTTTTTTAATGTATATTCTTTTAATCACAAAAAGTAATAGGATTGATTGTGAGTATGATAGCTCAAAATTGCGTGATGCATTTGTTATAATATAATGGGCATATTGTAGGTTATGCAATATCTGTTTCAGTTCTGTAGGACTCGTTGATAAATCACCAAGGCCAAGCCAAAATGAGAATTAGGCCTAAAGAATTGGTAGATTCACAATTTATAAAATTAGGAATGTGCCATTATTTTTTTAAGAAAGTTTCACATGTAGGAGGCATAAATTTATTTTTAAGTGACTTTTTGGGTCTCATTTTACCCATTTTTGTTTTTATATTTAAACCAGGTGGATGAGTTGGCCACCCACCTATCCCACTTGGACCTCCACAACTGTCTCTTTCTGTTTTTCAGTTTCCTTAATTGTAGCGCAATTTACTATTTTTGGCAGTTTTTTGGGTCCTGAACTTCCAGAGTCATTTTGAGGCCTTAAATGATGTTTTTGGGGAAAACCGGGAGCAACATGGGTTATATTCCAATGTTTCTCACTCAAAAGTTGTATTCCTCAGATAGATCCTTCTAACGAGATATTGTGCGCATCAAACAGAGATCGTATGCCAAAGTTACGACCCCGGGAAGTTGATGTACCAATTTACCCATATGTTATGTACCTAGGGGGGTAATAGGGGGTACCGAGGGAGGTACCCAAGGTAATAATGTAATAATGGGATGGGCCATAGTAATAAATAAGGTGGTTAACCCATGTCATGTAAGGGACCACAAGTAGTTAATAATAATGTAAGGGGCCCATGGTATTAGTTGATGGTATAAGGAAACCATGGTAATGATGCATGGTATTGTATGTATGAGGCCTATATAGAGGCTGGAGACTCCACATGGAGGGACATGAAGAGAAGTATTATTGTATGAATGGGTTGTGGAGTGTTCTCCTTCCTTAAGGAATGATTGTATGGTGTTGCCCTACCTTAAGGGTTTGATAATAAAGAATCATTTCTATCTATTTCTATCTTGTTATTCTTGATATATTTCTATTATCTTATATTTTTGGATCAGATATACAACAAGTGGTATCAGAGCACTTTCTTGGGCACAAAAGTGGAATTTTTTTTTTTTT
>APFE030665927.1:74317-99072 GCA_000404065.3 Pinus taeda
TTCCTTGTGAAAAAATAGCCGATTTCAAAAAAAAAAATCGGTCAAATCGGAGTCCGGATGAAGGAGATATCGCTGATCTAAAAATCTGTAGGGTTGGAGACAATTTTTCGGGGCAGCGAATTTGCGGCGCAGATCTAGACGTCCTGGTGCAAGATCTGCAATATCTAATTGCAGATCTGGAATTTTTTTGAAAAAAAACCCAATTTCAAAAAAAAAATCAGGCGAATCGGAGTCCGGATGAGGGAGATATCACTGATTTAAAATCAGCACTTTTTTCAGAAATTTTGGGTGACGGCGGGAGAGTAGCAGCGCAGATCTGGAATTCTACTGTTTGGATCAGGATTTCTATCACATGGGCAGATGCAGAATGGTTGTTACATTTACAAAAACAGGTTATAATAGAGATTCTGAGCAATATTGACGAAACTGTGACAACTTCAAATTTTCGCCAAGTCATAGAATTTTTCTCAAAACCCTCTTCATGACGACTCTACATTTTTCCGGGAAAGATGAGGGTCCTACTATTGAAAAATTCCTACAAACAATAAAACTTAAATATGGGATATTTTGGAAGTCTATGGTACAATTTAATTTGCAAGAGGATGTCGACAGATGGTCGAGATCGCTAGGAATCAAACAGTCTTCCTCTTGCCGACAGATGGTGGAGATCGCTAGGAATCAAACAGTCGAAAGACTTGTCGGATGAAGAATTTGAAAAACTCTTTATGGACAAATGGTCTAATGCTACAAAAAAGAAGGAAACTAAGGAGAAACATATGGGGTTATTTCCTACTGGTATATCTTTATTGCAGGTTCATGGATTGATTCAGAAAGAGAAGATCATTGTTTCTATAAATCCTAGTTGCAAGCATAATTTTATCAGTGTTAATTTGGCCAAAAAATTGCAAGTCCCAACAAAACACATTGAAAATACACAAGTTGATAATGAGGATGTTCAAGTATACAAGGATTTGAAGATTTCTATGGATAAATATGTGTTGCATGGTGATTTTTATGCCTCAGAGATGGATAATATGGATGTTGTTTTGGGATATCCTTGGATGGAATCCGTCGGTACTATCAATATTAATGTGCATAAGAAATTCCTGAAGCTATGGTATAAAAGAAGAAAATTACATTACAGGATATTTCCATCCATAAACAAGTAGAGCACATGGAGGCTACAGTAGAAGATGTTCAAGGGACTGACATATCAGATGATGAGCCTTTGATGATCGACAATCAAACACAAACAAAGGCTGCAAAAGAAAAGGTTACAGGTGATGATACATCAAAGGCTCAGTGGCTGAAGTTATATTGAAAAAGAAGACACCACAATAGGCCCTACAGCAGGGTGAAGTCAAGCAAAATCCATCGTGGGTTAAAACTTCAACATATCATCACCCACATCACCCCGCAAGACAACTGTCAAGATGGCAACCAAAGAGTCACATGATGGATACAAAGGAGAGACGATCCACCTACTACACCTCAAAACAGAAGAGCTGCCATGGTCAACTTCCATCTCAAGCGAGTGAGGCACCAATGAGATCGAGGGTTCACCTTTCTCTTGGATGGCTAGATGCACGTGCTTGGTATCAGTGGACTACTCTTTTGAGTAGATCTTATTATTTGTGTTCTTCTCATGTTTCGGGGACAAAACATGCTAAGGGGGGTAGAATGTTATGTACCTAGGGGAGGTAATAGGGGGTACCGAGGGAGGTACCCAAGGTAATAATGTAATAATGGGATGGGCCATAGTAATAAATAAGGTGGTTAACCCATGTCATGTAAGGGACCACAAGTAGTTAATAATAATGTAAGGGGCCCATGGTATTAGTTGATGGTATAAGGAAACCATGGTAATGATGAATGGTATTGTATGTATGAGGCCTATATAGAGGCTGGAGACTCCACATGGAGGGACATGAAGAGAAGTATCTTTGTATGAATGGGTTGTGGAGTGTTCTCCTTCCTTAAGGAGTGATTGTATGGTGTTGCCCTACCTTAAGGGTTTGATAATAAAGAATCATTTCTATCTATTTTTATCTTGTTATTCTTGGGTTATTTCTATTATCTTATATTTTTGGATCAGATATACAACAAGTGGTATCAGAGCACTTTCTTGGGCACAAAAGTGGAATTTTTTTTTTTTTTTTTACTTTTTGCAGGATTTCAAGGGCGGCGAGTTTCAGATCAGATCTGTATGTTTTGGTTCAAGATCTGAAAATTTTGATTGCATATCTTTCTTCTTTGTGAAAAAATAGCCGATTTCAAAAAAAAATCGGTCAAATCGGAGTCCGGATGAAGGAGATATCGCTGATCTAAAAATCAGTAGGGTTGGAGACAATTTTTCGGGGCAGCGAATTTGCGGCGCAGATCTAGACGTCTTGGTACAAGATCTGCAAGATCTAATTGCAAATCTGGAATCGTTTTGAAAAAACACCCAATTGCAAAAAAAAAATCAGGCGAATCGGAGTCCGGATGAGGGAGATATCACTGATTTAAAATCAGCACTTTTTTAAGAAATTTTGGGTGACGGCGGGAGAGTAGCAGCACAGATCTGGAATTCTACTGCCTGGATCAGGATTTCTATCACATGGGCAGATGCAGAATGGGTGTTACATTTACAAAAACAGGTTATAATAGAGATTCTGAGCAATATTGACGAAACTGTGACAACTTCAAATTTTCGCCAAGTCATAGAATTTTTCTCAAAACCCTCTTCATGACGACTCTACATTTTTCCGGGAAAGATGAGGGTCCTACTATTGAAGAATTCCTACAAACAATAAAGATTAAATATGGGATATTTTGGAAGTCTATGGTACAGTTTAATTTGCAAGAGGATGCCGACAGATGGTGGAGATCGCTAGGAATCAAACAGTCGAAAGACTTGTCGGATGAAGAATTTGAAAAACTCTTTATGGACAAATGGTCTAATGCTACAAAAAAGAAGGAAACTAAGGAGAAACATATGGGGTTATTTCCTATTGGTATATCTTTATTGCAGGTTCATGGATTGATTCAGAAAGAGAAGATCATTGTTTCTATAAATCCTAGTTGCAAGCATAATTTTATCAGTGTTAATTTGGCCAAAAAATTGCAAGTCCCAACAAAACACATTGAAAATACACAAGTGGATAATGAGGATGTTCAAGTATACAAGGATTTCAAGATTTCTATGGATAAATATGTGTTGCATGGTGATTTTTATGCCTCAGAGATGGATAATATGGATTTTGTTTTGGGATATCCTTGGATGGAATCCGTCGGTACTATCAATATTAATGTGCAGAAGAAATTCCTGAAGCTATGGTATAAAAGAAGAAAATTACATTACAGGATATTTCCATCCATAAACAAGTAGAGCACATGGAGGCTACAGCAGAAGATGTTCAAGGGACTGACATATCAGATGATGAGCCTTTGATGATCGACAATCAAACACAAACAGAGGCTGCAAAAGAAAAGGTTACAGGTGATGATACATCAGAGGAAGGCTCAGTGGCTGAAGTTATATTGAAAAAGAAGACACCACAACAGGCCCTACAGTCGGGTGAAGTCAAGCAAAAGCCTTCGTGGGTTAAAACTTCAACATATCATCACCCACATCACCCCGCAAGACAACCGTCAAGATGGCAACCAAAGAGTCACATGATGGATACAAAGGAGAGACGATCCACCTACTACACCTCAAAACAAAAACGAGCTGCCATGGTCAACTTCCCATCTCAAGCGATGAGCACCAAGAGATCGAGGGTTTCACCTTTCTCTTGGGATGGCTAGATGCACGTTGCTTGGGTATCAGTGGACTACTCTTTGAGTAGATCTTATTATTCTGTGTTCTTCTCTGTTTCGGGACGAAAACATGCTAAGGGGTGGAATGTTATGTACCTAGGGGGGTAATATGGGGTACCGAGGGAGGTACCCAAGGTAATAATGTAATAATGGGATGGGCCATAGTAATAAATAAGGTGGTTAACCCATGTCATGTAAGGGACCACAAGTAGTTAATAATAATGTAAGGGGCCCATGGTATTAGTTGATGGTATAAGGAAACCATGGTAATGATGCATGGTATTGTATGTATGAGGCCTATATAGAGGCTGGAGACTCCACATGGAGGGACATGAAGAGAAGTATTCTTGTATGAGTGGGTTGTGGAGTGTTCTCCTTCCTTAAGGAGTGATTGTATGGTGTTGCCCTACCTTAAGGGTTTGATAATAAAGAATCATTTCTATCTATTTCTATCTTGTTATTCTTGGGTTATTTCTATTATCTTATATTTTTGGATCAGATATACAACAGATTTGGACTACATTTACAAGATAACAATGTGAAACCAAGGCTGGGTGAATCCCACTGCAGATGGGCGGATTGCATGGGAGCACAAAAGCTCATGTACTTCAGATTCAGACAAGGAGACAGAGTGATGGCAGAATCGGTTATATGAGGTAACTGCACTGAATTGTAATATAATGACAAGGTCGCTGCACTTCGTATCGACAAAAGTAAGAGACCTGCCTACTTATGATGGCCTAAGTGAGGTATATACCTTCTTGAATAAATTTGAAAGGGAGGTGCCGGAAAAGCAACACTTTCAGGCCTTGGACTGGGTACTACGCGCTACGCCCGCGAGGTGGTGGGGTACGCACAACGGGAACTTTGACGACTAGAGCGAGTGTAGGAGAATGATGCACTTACAATTTGGGAAGCTTAGGGTGTGACTGACAGATAAGTACAATGGGCAGGATGATCCACACATGCATTTGGCCAAATGGACGCAGGCTTATGGCGAAAAGCCATAACCTGAGTGGGTACACCTATTATGTCATAGCTTGGACATTATACCAATGAATTGGTATATAGAAACAGAGCTCTGCCACGGGATAGGTGAATGGGATGTTTTGCGCGAAGGGTTCATGATGACCTTCAGCTTTGAGGATGAATGGGACAGTATTGATGAAGCACTACAAGAGGTAAAAGCAACCATCTTTAGGATACCATAGGAGCCGGTAGAATCGATTTAGCCTGAATGGGCTACTCAGCTGAGCTGTACGCCAGAATGTTATAATGTAATTGCTGAAGAAGAAGACGAGGATTTGTGGAAAATTAACATTCTAGAGATAGAAGGCCACTGCAAGGTTCAGGGACCACAGATTGAGAACCCTGACATAACCACGCTGGTTAATACTAAGCAGGTGAATATTGGTACAGAGGCGAAACCTAAAATTGTGAAGATTGGAGACTATTGGGATAGCACGATGGTGGATAAGGTCGTTGAATTACTCCGCGAATATCAAGACTTATTCCCGAACAAGTTTATGGATTTGAAGGGAAGAATCAGAGATTTAGGGGTAATGAATATCACACTAAAACCCGACGCAAAGCTAGTTAAGTAGAGGTCGTATCACTTAAATTCAAAATAAAAGGAGAAAGTTCAGGTAAAACTAAACAAGATGCTCACGGTAGGCATCATTGAGCATGTGGAGGAATCTGATTGGGTAAGCCCGAAGGTGGTACAAGAGAAGAAGAAGTTGGAAGAAATAAGAATATGCCTGGATCTCAGAAAGTTGAACGACGCGTGTGTACATGATCCATTCCCAACTTCGTTCATAGATGAGGTGTTGGACAATGTAGGTGGTCAGGAAGTGTATTCGTTCATTGATGGATTCTCAGGGTACCACCAGATCAAAATCACACCGGAGGATAGGAGCAAGACAACCTTCGCGACTGAGTGGGGTTGCTTTCAATATAATGTCACACCATTTGAATTAAAGAATGCCCCTACTATCTTTTCGCGCGTAGCTGTTGCGAAATTCAGGGAATATATTCATAAATTCTTAGAGGTATATTTTGATGATTGACTGTATTTGGGCTGGTTAGGTGCCATGTAGCGAACCTGCGCTTGATGCTGGACACATGCCGAAGATACCAAGTCGTGCTCAACCTCAAAAAGTGTATGTTTCTCATTCCTTTTGGGAACCTGTTGGGGCATGTGGTTTGTAGACAAGGGCTGATGGTAGAACCCGTAAAAATCACGGTGATTCTAAACTTGTAAGCACCACGGAGTGCGAAATAGCTGCGTGCTACTCTGGAGCATATGAGGTACTATAGGAAGTTCATCTAAAGCTATGCCCAGATCACCACGCCGATGGAAAAGCTATTGAAAAAGGATGTCACATTCTGCTGGAACGATGATTGTAAGAAAAGCCTGGATGTATTGAAAGAAAAGATGGTCATTGCTTCGATTCTGGTCTTCCTGAACTAGAAGAAAGAGTTTCATGTCCATGTTGATGTGTCAAGTATAACATTGGGGGTAGTACTAACACAGGAAGGTGGAGAAGGCTTGGATCACCCTATCAAGTTTGGAAGTCACAGATTATCTAAAGTAGAAAAGAATTATTCCACTATTGAACATGAGGGATTGGCTATGGTATATGCACTCCAGAAGTATCGACACTACTTGCTAGGTGGTCAATTTAAGATGTATACATATCATTCCACGCTGACGTACTTGGTCAATAAGCCTGTGTTAGGGGGGCGCATATGCAGATGCCTTTTATTGTTCCAATTATATGATTTTGAAGTTGTTGTGAAGCCTGGACGATTGAACGCAGGACCAGATCACCTGTCGCACATTGAGACAGGAGAGGAACCTACTAGACTGAAGGAAGGATTACCTGCCGTGTAGCTCTATTCTGTGCGTGTAGCGGATGGACATTTTGAAGATATAATTCACTTTCTCACAACTGGAACTGCGCCGAAAGGGTAGTTTGTCCAGCAGAAGAAGGAACTAGTGGTGCGCGTGGCAGATCTCTTTGTCATTGCGTGGCATCTATACAAAATGGGGAATGATGAGATACTGCGAAGGTATGTACCTGAATTTGAACGAAGCAATATCCTTGCGAATGCTCATCGGGGTGTTGCAGGAGGACATTATGCAGGGAGAGTGACCGTGCAGAAGATTCTCTGCGCAGGGTTGTGGTGGCCGACCCTTCATTAAGATTCAAAAGCACATTGCAAGGCCTGTGATGTATGTTAAAGAACAGGTAAACCATCGCGGAGGGATGAGATGTCTTTGAATCCGCAAATGACATCTCAACCCTTTGAAAAGTGGGCAATCGACTTTGTAGGACCTATCAAACCTCAAGGAAAGATAGGTACTAGGTATATTATCATTGTGACAGAGTACCTGACTCGTTGGGCAGAAGTGCAGCCGGTAAAAGATTGCATGGCCGCAACGTCCGCGAAGTTTATGTTTGAACACGTATTGATGTGATTCAGATGTCTGAAGATGTTGATGAGCGATCATGATTCACATTTCTTGAATGAGACAATCAACGCGCTGACAGAATAATTTCAGGTGTGTCATCAGAAAATCACACTGTACCACCCACAAGCTAATGGGATAGTCGAAGCAGTTAACAAAGTACTAGAGACTGCGCTGACCAAGGTATGCAATGTGCAACAAAGTGATTGGTACCTGCGCGTACCCATAATACTATGGGCTTATAGGATGACATGCAAGAAACTGACGGGACAAACACCTTTTAGGCTTGTCTATGGAGTGGAAGTTGTAATGCCTATGGAGTATATCATGCCTAGTCTATGCATAGTAGCGCTAAGAGGTATGATGAACTGCGAAGCCCTAGAGGAGAGGCTCACGCAGTTTGAGGAGCTTGAAGAAGAACGATTTTTGGCTGGATTCCACCAGCAGGTGCAAAAACAACACGAAAATGCCTGAAATAATCAACATATTAAGTTGCGCACCTTCAAGGCGAATGTTTTGGTGTTCTTGTATGATAGTAAGTTCTATAAATTCCTAGGGAAGCTCAGAGTTTATTAGTTGGGACCATATGTTATTAAGGAGATCACAGATGGTGGTGCAGTGCAGTTGGTGAAATTAAATGGATAACTCTTCCCAGGAAAAGTCAATGGTAGCCATTTGAAGGCATACACAGGTGGCCCGACCATCTGACTAGCCAAGAGAAGCACAGCCTTAGCACTCTAGGCAGCTGAAAGGAGGCGCGAGACTATAAACTACTCTACCCAAGAGTTGTGTGATGTCAGGTCTGCGCACAGTAGCGAAGTGTCACAGGGTCTGCAACAATGTGAGGGTAGCTGAGCTGCCGCATGGGTTGGATGGAAAGTGACCATTACAGTCATTATTCATGATGTGATGCTTGGCTTGAGACCAAATGGAGTGGGTGGCAAGCATTTAAGGAAAAATTTATGGGCTAGATTCTTGAAAATCTGCTGCCAAGTGAGCATTAATGGACCGAATGTGGGGGGAATGGCCGAATTTGAATTCAAAGGTGTTATAAATTGTAAAGGGCTGTCAAGCAAACAACACTTGGCCATTTGAGAATTGAGCTGTTGTGCACCCAGAGATTCATGAACCCAGATTTGTTTGATCTTTTGAAGTCGCAGTCGTTGTTTGAGCACATACCCGAGTTGTTTAGGGAATTGTGGAATAGTAGTATGGAAGCGCTTGAGGAAGCCATGGATACCAGAGCAATGACCGCTGAGGAGGCTGCACAGGCCATAATGGTAGGAGAAGCCCCAGAAAATGCTAGGATAGTTGAAGAAATCCCTAAATCGCTGCGCACGCCTTGACCCAAGAAAGACAAGTAGCCTATGGTACTAGTGTGTGTGCCCCCTAGAAACCCGCTGAGAACTAGGCTTACCATGGAAGAAAAGGGGAAGGATATCAACTTAGAAGCTGATGAGGAGGAGGAAGACTTTGAAGAAATCCTAATAGAGGAGGAGGATGTAGAGATGGAGGTGGAAACCCAGTGTGCAGACCCTCTCACCAGGCTACCTGCATATGTTCCTCCGCGGAAGGGGAAATCAAGGGTGCCCAAAGACCTAGATGAGAGAAAAAGATCTCTGCAGACTTCGTTGCTCCTCGACGACATCATTTTTGATGGAGCGCACTTGGGGTGAGTGCCTGTGCCGAAATTTCAAGACTGGGATCTCGCGGACCACAAGAAGTTACCACATTTCGCAATCGTGCAGCTAATGCGCCACAAGAAAAACACGCCGCCGAGAGTCATCGAGTTGCAGCCGTGCCAATGGATGAGAGGTGTAGAAAAGATAGGACTATGAAACCTGCTCTAGGTGTCACATTACCATCGTTCCCCAATGACTATTTTCATCATCAGACAACTGATCTACCTACTGCATGATGGGTGCTTGTGGCTGGAGGAGCCCATCCCCATCACGAACCACTTAATTCACAAAACCGGCTCCCTTGCAAAGGGGAGGACCCACCGAACATCTCAGAGGGTAAAAGTGATGATTTGGCCATTGTGGAGGCCATGAAGAAGAAGTTCAATATGGAGAAGAAGAAGACAAGGTATGTTATTTCCAACATCAATAATGTTGCGGTCAAAGTCGCGACACAGATACTGGGTGGGAAAGTTATGTGGAAGTGACGGATGGATAAGGTACTCGTGCCGGTGGTTGCACTTGTCGCGCAATGCGCTTAAACGGTCTAGTTTATCTGGGTAGACTACTTGTGCAAAGAGTTCCTAGAGAACTACCGTGAGGCACAGGAGCAGGGGAAGACTTTCCACTATGCATGGCTCCTACTATCTATAGTGTTGGTGGCTTGGGAATTTCCCGAGGATAGCCAGTTCCCAATGATTGCACAGGATCTTCTGGAGGTAGCGAAGTACGCTTCACTGTGGGAAACTAGAGATGCACAGCAAATCAGAGACAAAAAAATATTATGGGTGTTCATGGAGATGAACATCAGAATGGGGATTAATCGCAAGCTACGGTTATCACCCACTATTTATAATAGTGTGCAGCGCTTCATGGAGTTCAAGGTGGACTTTCATCACGTGTATATTAGGGTGAGGAAGGACCCCGTGAAGACATGGAAGGAGCTACCTTATCTGGTGACAGACAATGTCATATTCGTTGTTCTTCAGTCATGGCCGCCAGAGTGGTACACTCTAGCTAGCTTTGCGGTGGAAGCAGAGAAGTCCATCACGTAGAGGAAAAAGGATGAGGCAAAACTGCGGATGGCAGAGTTGGAAAAAAATTACTGGAATGAAGTGGTAGCAGCTAAGGCACAGGAAGCACGGGACACTACGAAGGTAACAAAAGAGCAGCAGAAGGCAACAGAGAAGGAGCGCGAAGGCCAGAAGTTGCCTTCGCCCGAACAAGAAACAAATCTAGAGGAAGGTGGTGCAGACCCACAAACAACATCCACACAGTTGAAACAACAATGCCCAAGAGAGCAGGTGGGGCTGCAAAAGAAGTCGAAGGCCTCAAAGACTTCTTTCGACCCGATCACCCTCACTAAGGGGGATCTACATGACATTGGGAGACGGTGAGGGACGTCACTGTGGAGGCCCTCCAGCAGTTTGCAGAGGAACACCAGACGGTGTTGGGGGCTATTTGAGCATAGATACATGAGTTGCAGGTGCACACTCCATAGGTTAGTACTATGTCAACCAGCCTCGCACTAGGCACGGCCACGGCCGAGGAAATGTTGTGCACAGAAGTGACTAACACTATAGTGCTACCAGAGGGAGCACTCGTGACAAAAAATGAGGTTGAAAAGCCTATGGTTAGTGGGCTGAAGGGAGTTGGAATAAATATGGTTGCGCTCCCTCGAGATATGCTCTATGTTTTGGAGGATGGAGTTACGACAGAACTGCGAGCGAGGGAAGCTCACGTTCTCCAAGTCATGAATGAGCAGTGCATCAACATTGAACAGTTGAACCTATAGCGCAACGAGGTATTGGCACAGAATTGACAGATTATGTAGGTGGTTGATGAAGCTTTCCAGATGGTCCTAGAGCTAGCCATCCACGTCGAGGAACCAGCAGAGGTGCGCATCCGGAAACTAGCAGCAGAGTTGTGCGAGGCTAAGGAAGAGATGGCCAAGGTTCAATTGGAGCTAAACCTTCAGATTTCCAAACTACAATTGAAGGCACAATTTTCAACTCCACCAGAGATTAAGGAACAGTGCACCAGTGCCATTACAACAACCATAGCAAAGGTCAACAACGTAGTGAAAGACTGCACCAAGCTATTTGAGGAGTCGTTCAAGGTTCTCACTACTCTGCAGGAGGACCCAAATATACAACACCTAGACACAGAGGCACGCAGGCTATAGTAGCAATATGATGAAGTAAAAGGGACTGCACAGATGGTTGCCCTTACACAAAGGCTCGCGCGGATGAAGTAGGCAAAAGCGCTTAAGGAGTAGGTAGATGTTGCTTGACACAAGGAAGTCGTTTTGAAGGTGCGCATATATGCGTGGATTGATGAGGCTTTTGTCATTACTGCCTCCATTGATGCCAATATCGCGTAGATGTAGGGGACACAAGAACAGGTTCAGGAAAGCAACTCAGCTAGAGTGATCTCTGAACAATGCGTCCAGGAAGTATAGCAAGCAGCTGCTCAGTGCACTGCTGATGTTGCAGCGATCCAAGCAGAGTTGGGAGGTCTTCGTGCAAAGATCTCCACACCGAAAGAGTGACTCAAGGGCGAGTTATGATATTTGTGTTGGGGGCCTATTGGGTGTGGGATCCCCTAAGGGAATTTTTGGGGCTTAGAGCCCATGTTTTGGTCACAAATTGTAACTTCGATGTAAAGACTCCACATTTTATGGGCGCAGAGCGCGTAACTTGTAAATGAGTCATACGGTTGTTCACCCTTAATTTTGTAATGTAATGTCGACTGTAGAGATCTACCCAAGGTCCGCGAACCATGGAATTGTATAAATAGAGTGAGGATCTAAGTGTAAATCAATAAGGAAATCAATCAATTGATGATCATGGAATAGAATCATAGCGAAGTATCTGAAGTGTAAAGCCTAGTTTTGGGTCGTAGAGTAGGAGAAGGCTCTGCAGCTAAGTGCACAGAGGTCTAGTAGTCTGTAGCTGAGTGCGCGAACCCCTGCAGTTGAGTGCGCAAGGCGAGTCAAGTCTGTAACAGTTGGAAGCATTAATAAAGAGAAGTTTTATATCATTCCTGTGTATTTATTTCCTATTTTTTGCATTGAATGTATTGGGTGTGAATTGCAATTCTACTATTTATATGATGCACGAACATATGTGACTATGATAATTAAGTGAATGTGAGATAAAATATCTGTTTACATGAAGTTAACTAAGATCTTTAAGAAGATAAGTAAGATCCACTGTATAGTTTGGGGAAATAACACAGATCACTGCCATAGTAGCACAAAATCACCTCAGTCCCCTGGTTAGGGTTGCACGAAGGTGATTATAATAGATCATGAAGGTCTCGCAGGTCAGCACAGTGCGTGAAGTGACCTCAACAAAGGTAGGCATAGATGGACTAAATTGACACCTCAGACATCTCAAGGGTGCGGAAACTTGGTTCCAGCATCCCCCCATATTGCTTCGAGTGAGACTTCAGTCTGCGCTCCGTGGGCTAGTGCCGAAAGGGCCAGTAGTATAGGGATTTGTTTGGATAATTAACTCCAAACGTGGGTCAGGCCCCATCAAGCCAACATTCTCTTTGCTAGATTGTTTCTCAGGTTACAATCAGTTTCTGGTAGCAGAGCTTGACATACTCAAGACACCATTCCTACCAAGTGGGGTACGTTCGCTTACTGTAGAATTTCGTTTGGGTTGGTAAATGTAGGAGCTACATTTCAAAGTGCAATGGGCATCTCTTTACGTGGGCTCATCAGATAGAGAATAGTGGTCTACCTTGATGACATGACAATCTTCTCTAGACAATGGTCAAACCACCTGCACCATCTTAAGAAAGTATTTGAGCGATGCCACAAGTACGAGATATCCTTCAATCCCAAGAAGAGCATCTCCAGAGTGTCTAAGGGTAACCTCCTTGGGCACATCATTGTCAAGGGTGGGATCAAGGTAGATCCAGATAAAGTTAATACCATCACGCAGATGCCTTACCCCGTGAACAAGAAAGTTATGCAGTCCTTCCTAGGGAAGATCAACTTCCTCAGAAAGTTCATCTCTGATTATGCAAAAATTTTCAAACCCATTCAAGGGATGGGAAAAAGGAAAAGGAAGGATTAAGCAAGCTATAGAAGAGGTGCCTGCACTGTACAATCCAAACTTCAACAAGGATTTATTGCTCTACATGTTTGCTTCTGAGACTTTACTCGCTGCTATGCTCACTCACAAAGACGAGTTGAACAATGAACGACCTATCTCTTTCATGAGCGGGAGATTGTGAGGGCCTGAAGTAAACTATCCCACTGTGGAAAAAAAAGCATACACAATATACAATGTGGTTAAACACTTCAAACCCTACCTCTTGAAAAATCATTACATTGTCTTTGTGATGCACCCAGTAGTCAGATCACTGCTTGTTCAACAAGCTCTAGGTGAAAGAAGGGAGAACTGGATTATAGGACTACAAGAATATGATCTTGATATCAAGAAGTTCACACCATCAAGGGTCACGACCTTTGTAGAATAACAATGGAAGAAGTACATGAGGAAGAGGAAGAAGAAGATCTCACCGACTGGGAGAAAGGAATTGAAATGTATAATGTTGAGAGAGCCCCCTCCACTTCGCACGGAAACTCTTGGTACACAGACATGCACCAATAACTTGAGCATGGCACCATGCCCTCTCACTTATCTATGTAGAAGAAGAGGGAACTCTGACTAAAAGCTTTATCTTATTAGTTGGTGCATGGAGTGCTTTACAGAAAAATCATGACAACATTGTGCTTAGGTGCCTAGAGGCATATGATTCAGAAAGTGTGTTACGTGATCTTAATGATGGACCAGCCGAGGGTCAATTTGTGGGTAACACAAAAATGCACAAGGTCTTACGGGTTAGTTTGTACTCACCTACATTATTCAAAGATGCACATGCCTATGCCCGCAAGTGTTCAGTCTGTCAAAGATGCGCCGACAAAAAACAAAGGTCAACAACCCCATTGCAGCTTGTTGTAGTGGAAAAACCATTCCAACAGTGGGGCTTGGACATGATTGTAGATATTTTCCCCCATTATTCAAAGAAACACCGCTACATCTTAACTAGTACACATTACTTCACACGGTGGATAGAAGCAGTTCCACTAAAACAAGTGAATGACCAGGAAGTCATCAACTTCCTAAGGAAGAACATCATCTCCAGGTTTGGCATTCATGTATCACTTGTTTTTAACAATGAAACGTACTTTTCTTTGTTAAATTTTTATGACTTTGCGTTTCAAAAAGGTATTATGTTAAAGCATTCATCTAACTACTACCCACAGGGAAATAGTCTTACTGAGTCCACAAAAAATATCTTATCTACATAATAAAAAAGGCCATGTACTCTAAACAACGAAATTGTCAACCCGCTCTAGTGAATTCTCTATGGGTTGATTGAGTCACACCTAATCCCTCTCTCAATACCTCTCCCTACTTCCTTGTATACGGAAAAGAAGCCATCCTCCCGCTGAACATCTACTTCCCTACTCTCCAGTTGTCCCAAGAATCCCAAGGCAAGTTCTGTCTATTAGTTCAGTGTAGGATGGATACATTGCACAAGCTACAAGAAGAAAGGGTGAAAGAAAAATAAATGTTTACACTTCACCAGAACCGTATCAAGAGATGGTTTCATATAAAGTTTGCAGGGAGTACAAGCTTCACTGTCAGTGACTTAGCCTTGAAGTGGGATAAATCCCACGAAGACAAAGGAAAACACACGAATTTTCAGTCCCTGTTGATTAGCCCATTCACTATTCACGAGAAGCTTGGCCAACACATGTATTGTCTACAATCACTTGAAGGGAAGATTGACACTCTCATTGTCAATGGCCAAGACATAAAATATTATTTTCAATGATCTGGGGCTATGCCCCGCACTGTGTACATAGTTCTTTCATTGTTTTTATGTTATTTACTTTGCTATTTTTCTTTGCTTTATTGTTTTATTATTCACTTTATGTTTTTCTTTTCTTTGTTGTTATGTTTCTTTTGTTTTGTAAATAAGTGTTATCTCGCACTACGTTCTGTCTTATGAATGTGTATGTGGCTGAAGTTCAAAGGATCTTGTGACACTGCAACACTTAGGCAGTCATGTGTTTGTCTTCTTTTGTGCTTGGGTGTAAATTTTGGCCAATGAAGTCTTGACAGAAAATATGATCTGTTTGTAAGGAAAGTTTTGGTCAAACCATGAACCCGTGTCTAGTATGGGAAACCTCATGCCTATACTCAGTTTTCTGCAGAGTGTGTTCAAGCTTATCCAAATAGTAGAAACAGAGAAGGGGAAAATATAAATGAGCAAACCTGAAGTAGAGGTATTTTCATGCTTCTCTGAAGGAACAACCTCTTCTACCCCAAAAATAAATAAGTTCCAATGCACAATTCTCTTTCGAAAATAACAAAGGAGAAAGAAGATAAAGGATTCTTGCGCAAAGAGGTGAAGCAAGCAACTCCGCTAGGGTACTATCTAGGCTCGCTCGCCGTGGAGAAATGTTTGTGTTCCTACGTGACTTTACCAGGGTACTGTTCAGGCCTGCTGGCAGCGAAGCAACACTAGAGATGAAAACTATACTCTAAAAATCTTAAGCTCGCGAGCCAAATTACCCTTCTCGATTTGAAACACTATGATCTGGCTGAATTTTGTGTTGTGTTCAATTGAGTCGATACAAGGTGAACCATGTCTATCCATTAGGTAATTAGGGAAGCTGAAGTGATCTGCACAACGAATCAATACTCCCTGAAAGGCCAAGGCCCTGTGCTAAAAATGAACCAAAACAGAGTTGCCAAGTGTTGTAGTGTTTACAACACCCTCCAAAATTTTGTCTCACATCTAAATTTCAGAGCCTTCCTTGGTTTTTCCTTTGATGGTTGCAAACACTTGAGCTCAACCCATGAGATCTTGTGAGGTCTTTTCACCCTTTTGCTTATTTGACCAACGATCGTCTTTTCGTAGATTGATTACTTTGTCATACTTGTGATCTTGTTCTAGTGAGTTTGAAGGTTTTTCTTTATGTGTTTGGGTTGTCTTCGCTATGTGAACACCGTCGTATTCACACACAAATTTTTAAGCACTATTGCGCAAGTGTTGTCACAGTCGTTCAAAGGTCTATCTCAAGTGTCGAACTTGTCACTCTCAGCTCTAAGACAATATCACCGAGGGAATGTTTTGTCTTGTTGTACTAGTGGTTTGTTTTGTCTCATAGTTGAAGTATGCTAAGCATGTGATCACAATGTCAAGTCCTCCTAAGTTCACTTGCTTAAAAACACTTAACCATTTTCCTGAAAATTTGTCTGACCCGACAACCCTCTTCCACCGGACCCCGACTGAGCTGCACTGCATAATCTCAGCCCTCAGTGACCCTGTTGTGCTACCTAAAACTATGAATTCCTTGAGGATGTCCCCTAGGTCAGCTACATTGAACAATACCAGAGGTGAGTAGCCTGTCTGCCTCCTAGAACTGCATAAAAAACTACCTCCATGTCCAACCTGAATTGCGAATTTCTCAAGTAGAGTCATCAAGCCTCCTTCTTATTTGTTGAAAGCCTGCATTCGTCTGAGACTTGGGTGTGCATTTTTCTCCAAAATTAAGCAGAGATGCCTAGCTGACCCTTTCTTCCTTGCTTTGCACTGCCTTACGAAACTGCGCAGACATGTCTAAAAGTCATCCTGCAGCCTGTCATACATTATTCTCCAAAACTAGGTAGTTAGGCTCAATAGGTCCCTTGCAGTGCTGTCCTGCATTGCTCTTAGAAACTATGCAGAAATTCCTAGCTGTCCCTCCATAGCCCCGCTCTATCTTCCCTTTGGAAACTGTGCAATACTACCTAGTTGTCCCCTGCAAACCTGTCTTGTCTTCCCTCCATGAACTGCGTAGAAGTACACCCCCTCAGGGTCCCACCTTGTAGCTGACATTGGTGACCTTTATTCTGCAATTATTCCTACCAGTGGTCACTACATAGTTTTTCTCGACAGTGCAGAATTTCCTCCCAGAGTTCCTCATTTTGTCTTGAGCTGCGCTTTGCACTATCTCAATGAGTTGACCTCCCTCCCTATCACCTAGAACACGATAACAATGCATCATGCTAGAATAGAAGTTTTTGGATTTCATGGCATCCTGTCATGACTGAATTATAGTGATAGGTACTTGCAGATCATGGCAAGACGACGAACAGGATGAAGAAGGAGCGCACATGCTAGATGACTTGCTTGCAATTGGAAAAATGTACCAAGCATATCAAGAAACAAGTGAAAGGAAAACATGCATTGAACCATCATGCAAGACCAAGACCATCGAAGACCCCACAACACCATGCCATGTGGAGGAGAAGACAAAGCACACCAAGAGTACATCCATCTCTCAACAATGCGACAACTTGACATGGACACCACATCTAGCTAGTACATGTCAATAATGTCATGTCGAGTTGTGCCATGTGCTGTCTTGGCCGCATCACCACCATGAGCCATATCCATTGTAACTGAATGTAATTTAAAGTGAAGTCCAATGGACTCACATAAGAAGTTGAAGAGTAATTCTAGTTGAAAAGTCATGGGAAGTTGAATAGTCACGAGGGTAGTCCAAGAGTCACAAGGGTCAAGCATCACCCTTGGCTATATATACCCCTCCCATTGCATGAGAAATAAATTTTCACCTTGGCTTCTCCCACATAGCCTTGAGAGTCTCTAGCCTGTTATTTGAGGAGCGAGGAGTGGATCCAATGTCCCACTACTAGGACTAGTGATGTATGGTGTACATATGTGTCTTGGGAATTTTATTAATTAAGAAGTTAGTTAAGGCCAACATGTTTTCACACATGTTTTGTAGATGTTTGTAACACTACTCTTTAAAAATTTGTAATGCATTTTTTCTTAACCTGTACTAAGATAGTTGAACTACTTTGGTTATTTTAGTACTTACATTGTTGAATATGTGTCATATTTTTTATCAATGTTGTCTCATCCATGTGGACTAATCCGCAGGAAAATAGACAAACCATTCTTGTTTATCGGTTATAACGACGATCACCTACGTGTGGATTACTCTGCTGGATGGTGTATGTGTTTTCCCTTGAACTTTTGTTTTAACGACTGTTGCATCCGCTGTGGACTACTCCGCTTGATATTCGACAAACCATTGTTGGTTCGCATGTGTCTCCCGCTGGGTGCTACTATTACCTCTCATCTAGAGGGTCACTTTACTCTCTCCCTTTACAATAAGAGAACCCGGAAAAAAGTTATATTACACACTCACCAGGCATACTCACCTCGCTTTTTTAAGATACAGGCATAACATTCTCATGTGCTGAACATCAAGAGCTAAGGAAAATATCTAAGATAATGGAAACCAGACCATCGTACTGGATGGGAATCCTACACCAAATGGTGTGAGGTCTAGTTGGGACTTCATACCGGGGAGATCCCCTTAATGTTGGCCGGTCCATCACTGTCAACACTACTATAGATAATAAACTAAGAGTAAGAAAAGAGTTTATGAAAAATGGTATAGAGTTGATTATTTCATCTAAATGCTAACTATATTTACAAATCACATGTAATATTATTCACATGTCTTGATGATTTTTAAACTTATTTGGATATTCTACTGCTTAGTTCGTCACAACTGATTCAATAAAATTATACTTAAAAATTCCAAAATATATACTACTAGCATTTGCACCAGATGCTACAAAGGAAACGTCGTAAGTATTTCCAATGGCATTTTCATATTTGTTAGGATTTTACACAAGTTTTTGCTAAAGAAGTTTCCAAGGCTTATGAAAACCGTTTTGTATCTTACTAATACACTTTGATTTCAATTCATAAAAATCTAACTTCTTGATTTGAGATAATCATCAAAACTTAGTTGGTTTGCATGGAATCTAGTCTTCTACCAAATACAGAGATTGGTAGATAAGAGGGCATATGACCTATCCTTGTTAATGGGAGGATACTCAAATATACATCCATGTCCGTTGTGACCCTTATGGACCTTTCTTTTGTTTTCTTCTGTGTATATAGTCTTCAGCTAATACAGATTTTGGTAGATAAGAGGGTATATGACCTATCCTTGTTAATGGGAGGATACTCAAATATACAGCCATGTCCGTTGTGACCCTTATGGATCTTTCTTTTGTTTTATTCTGTGTATATAGTCTTCAGCAAACACATATATTGGTAGATAAGAGGGCATATGACCTATCCTTGTTAATGGAAGGATACTAAAATATACAACCATGTCCGTTGTGACCCTTATGGATCTTTCTTTTGTTTTCTTCTATGTATATAATCGACACTCTCATGGAGCATTTTGAATTGTATTGAGTAAACATTTTAAGGTGCACTTATTTCAAGACCTGGGAGATGATGGACGATTTGAACTCGATATGGTCATCATTAGGCCCTCTCTACATGTTCTCCTATGTGACAACTTTTTCAGTCAATTGAAAGAAGGCAAAATAGATTGCAAGCCAGAAGCATCTTTAATCCTATCTTGTAGTCTGAAATATGTTATAGAATGTGTTCCCCTTTACCATGCATTTATCTCAATATTTAAATTACACATCATGATTTATCAAATCGAAAATCATGTTGAACAATGCAAGCTATAAAATTCAACCCATTAATATGTAGTACATAACAAAATCACCTCTGGAAGCAAGATAATTACAACCACGGATGCCACATCCTATTCTTCCAAACCTATTTTTCGTGTACAGGAAGTGGATCATTAATCCAGATAATTAAACTCTGCCTGAGGCACCTTACTAAATATATATCATATCTATATTTGGCACACTGCACCAACGTCCAACTTCTGACTATGGGACATCTTATTGTATCACATTCAAACATTACTTCTTTGTCTGGATTACAATATTATATACCCATGATATGTATCTCTATATTGCAAAATCCAGATAAAGGTGTCGATCAAGATATATCATGGTGTTTGGAGGTTTGTGAGACTCTAGAACACTTGGGCCCTTACTTTGTTTTGGTTGTTATCTCAGAAGTCATGTTTCCCACATATCGACAAATAGAAATTAGACAAAAGTTGAAGAAGAGCAGCAAAAACAAAGAGAATTCAAAATCACAAAATGGCTTTTTAACCATCTGATGGCGATTTGTAATTCATGACCATGTTTATGCCTCCAAGATTCCTATTCCAAATGTTGTATATCCTAACGGTCTGCTTCAATGAACTATTGCTTCAATGAACCATCTGGAGTCTTATTTGCTTCATTAAGGTTTTATGACTCTAATTAGTTAGTAATCCCTCTACAGCCCGTGGAAGAAATTCTGAATGGTAATTACTTTTGATGGGTCTTAATTATAGGCCTAGTTCAAACAGCTAAGTAAATTTTAGAAAGTAATTGTTTTAGTGGCAATCCAATAAACTGCCTGTCATGCAGGACGGGTTGCTCTAACTGACCTATGCAACCTGTGTCCCCTAGGATTACTAGCTTTTTGTTATGAGTCAAGCAGTTCACTCTCCATTGAATTAGTTGAAATTTTGAAGAAGGTGGTGTAGAAGTAAATGCTATTTTGAAAGCTTGCAAACCAGGGAAAAAATTTTAGTTCCTATCCATTATTTGTGTGTTTGACATCTTAGATCTGCCATTTCTGAACAAGGTCCATGTGGGAGGAAATCTTCTGAGAACTGCCTCTTGTATTGCTCAGTTACATTAGTTGCACATCAGAAGAACATGCATTGGGACTCATTCACCCAGATAGCGGCACTTGTTGGTATGACTTATTCCTATTTAAAGGTTGAAGTACAGTTTGTTAAGCTATCTTCTTTAACTGGAAGAGAATATGGATGTCTCCATTTTCAAGATAATATCAAAAGAACAGTTTGGTTTTATTTGATAAAAAAGAAATCCAAAAGGCAATGAGAGCAGCATAAGAAGGATTACATACTATAAGGGTAAAAGAAATTGCCAAAGTTTAGGCTTTTATTTCAAGTTTGATGATTACAAATTATTAAAAAGAAAAAAGAATGGTTTTGACTTCATGAGAAAATTGAGGGGAGAGTAACTGTTGGGAGCACAGATAGCCTCAAAGGAACTAAAGGACGTGCAGATGGAGGTGATGGTTAATGGAGTGGAGAATCCATTGTGAAATTTCTGACGTTTTAGCTTCTAATGGTTCAATAATGGTTTCATTCATGAATCCATTGTGAAATTTCTGACATTTTAGCTTCTAATTGTTCAATAATGAATCCATTGTGCATTGTTCTAGTTGTAGAAAATTCCAGCCCTAAGTGATTCTTTCCCTTATGATCTCAATCAAACAAATCAATTATTGAATTTAATTAATGTAGAAATTAATTTCGGACCATAGAAACAATCATACAATAGCTGGGAAAGTAAATAGGAAGCATAAAACAGTTTTTGCATACATAGGTAATTTCTCTTTTAGAATGAACTTCTATTTCCTTATTCAAAGCCTACAATAAAACCTCCACAATCTACATACCAATCTAGCAGCTCCACAATTAATCAAACTCATCTCAGAAACAGATCTGCACAAAAACTGAGAAGAAACAACCTACAAAGAAAACTGTATAGCCTGCTATATGGTCTGTTGTAGTACCCTATAACATCACATAGGTCACAATCAGAAGCTGAAGATGGTCCATGAGGCATGAAATTAAAGCCGCCAGCAATGATGGCACTGCACAAAGGAAGTTTGTGCAAGGAGGCTATCACATCAACCTAGGAACTTGCACTCCAAATCCAACTTCCAATTGGTAAAGCTTTCTGTGCCAGCAATGCTTTGTGAACCGTCTCAAAATTGTTATGTATGTATGAATATTCAAAACACACACCCAACAACAATGTTAAGATACACACAATAATCCCAAAATAGGGACATCCAGTTATGCCACTGCAGTAAGATCACCTGAAATATCACATAGAAAATAGCCACAAACCAAAGATGGCCCATGTGGCATGGCACTGAAACCGTTGACAATGTTAGTAACAAAGTGAGGAAGGATACTATGACATTAGCCAGGGACTTTCACACCAAAACCAATTTCTGGCCTGATAAATCTTTTGTTCACGGATGATATGTTATAAACCATATACATTTCACACTTTGCATATGTATAGAATCTTAGTTGAAGGAATTGAAACTGAGAAACAGAAACAGAAAATGGGCAAGAGACAATATATGATTGTTTTAAAGGGCAGTACAAAGAGAAATCAGTCCCAGAGATTTAGGCGTTACCCTGTTCTATAGTGTATGCTGCCATATCAGAAGAACATGCATTGGGACTCATTCACCCAAATAGCGGCACTTGTTGGTATGACTTATTCCTATTTAAAGGTTGAAGTACAGTTTGTTCAGCTATCTTCTTTAACTGGAAGAGAATATGGATGTCTCTGGTATAACTGGTATGGTACAGTGGATTTATAGTTCTTCTTTTGACTGGAGGTTATCATGGAGTTTGGATCTTCTATTATGGTGCAACCCTTCATTTATGTGGCGTTAGTTACAATGATTCTTTGTAAGCATTCGGGCTCTAAGTCCCAGAATGACAGGAGAAGCCATGATGCACCCCACTTTATACATGAAGGTAGGATCCTTAAGTCATCAATCTTATCTTTATGCAAAAGGAATATCAGTTTTAGTTTTATGTAGATGACCAAATATCTCGAAAAGCGGTCATGTTATTTGACACCATGCATTTTAGCAGCACCCATAAAGAGTTGGAAGTATTGATGGATACTGGTTTTCATTTCAAGCATGTCCTAATTTCCATTCTTAGGCCTTTAATAACTGTTAGTGTTCGAGTATTTACCTTCTCTATATCAATTTTTTTTTTTTGGACTAGCTTTCTCTTTCAAAATTAGGTCATTTAACTTTTGATGGTGTTCAAGGTGTTTATATGTTTTTATTTTAGTTATTTATTTTAACCAAGCACTTACTCCTTGATACATTGCACTTTCGATCATTATGAATGTAATCATATTCTTAGACTAGTTACCTTCTTGATCTGTTAATAAGTCTAAATCTGCACAGAATATTGCACAATCCCTACTAATTGCATGTAGCAATTCGCTATGTCATTTAGTTAGCAATCAAAACATAACTCATGTTGTATGCTATTATACCAGAAACAACATAACTCATGTTGTATGCTACTATACCAGCAAGTTGGAATCATCAATAATAATTTGAGCTAAAAGTGAGCAGGTCTGATTGTTTGGGGTACCTCAATTGGTATGCATGTACCATTCGTATTCAGTTTAGTGGCTTACAAAAGTAAGTGGACTAGACCAGGATTTCAGTTGGAAAGGGTAAGGTATTTGGTTTTTTGTTTTCTCTTTAGATTTCAGCTTTGGTATTTCAGTATTATAGGAGGGAAGAAAAGAATATTAGATAATTGTTAATTGTCTACCTTCTACCCAATGCTACATGGCTAATATACAACCAAATCACCATAAAAAAAAAATTTCTCCGACAGATTCTGAATGGCCATTAATAATATCCCATGTGGTTATCACATCCATGTAGAAGAGCAGCACAAACAGAGAGCATTCAAAATCACAAAATGCCTTTTTAACCATCTGATGGTGATTTGTAATTCATAACCACGTTTATGCCTCCAAGATTCCTATTCCAAATGGTGTATATCCTAACGGTCTACTTCAATGAACCATCTAGAGTCTTGTCTGATTCATTAAGGTTTTATGACTCTAATTAGTTAGCAATCCCTCTACAGCCCGTGGAAGAAATTATGAATGGTAATTACTTTCGATGGGTCTTAATTGTAGGCCTACTTCAAACAACTAAGTAAATTTTAGAAAGTAATTGTTTTAGTGGGAATCCAATGAACTTCCTGTCATGCAGGACGGATTTCTCTAACTGACCTGTGCAACCTGTGTCCCCCGGGATTACTGGCTTTTAGTTATGAGTCAAACAGTTCACTCTCCATTGAATCAGCTGAAATTTGGAAGAAGGTGGTGTAGAAGTAAATGTTATTTTGAAAGCCTGCAAACCAGGGAGAAAATTTTAGTTCCTATGCATTATTTGTGTGTTTGACATCTTAGATCTGCCATTTCTGAACAAGGTTTGTGTGGGAGGAAATCTTCTGAGAACTGCTTCTTGTATTGCTCAGTTACATTAGTTGCACATCAGAAGAACATGCATTGGGACTCATTCACCCAGATAGGGGCATTTGTTGGTATGACTTATTCCTATTTAAAGGTTGAATTACAGTTTGTTCAGCTATCTTCTTTAACTGGAAGAGAATATGGATGTCTCCATTTTCAAGATAATATCAAAAGAACAGTGTTGCTTTCTTTGATAAAAAAGAAATCCAAAAGGCAATGAGAGTAGCATAAGAAGGATTGCATACTATAAGGGTAAAAGAAATTGCCAAAGTTTAGGCTTTTATTTCAAGCCTGATGATTACAAATTATTAAAAAGAAAAAAGAATGGTTTTGACTTCACGAGAAACTTGAGGGGAGAGTAACAGTTGGGAGCACAGATAGCCTCGAAGGAACCAAAGGACGTGCAGATGGAGGTGATGGTTAATGGAGTGGAGAATCCATTGTGAAATTTCTGACATTTTAGCTTCTATTAGGACTAATATACAAAGAAGAGAAAAGCGAGAGATAAACAAGGTGTAGGAGGGTTGCTGAGTATAAGCCGACCTTTTTAATATATTTAATCCTATTTTCTTTATTTTATAATACTATCATGATATATTTATTTATTGAATGTATTACATGCGTTATATATGTTATTATATTTATTTATTTATTTATATTATTATCATTATTATT
>APFE030665927.1:99600-126236 GCA_000404065.3 Pinus taeda
TCAATAAATACATATATCATGATAATATTATAAAATAAAGAAAATAGGATTAAATATATTAAAAAGGTCGGCTGATACTCAGCAACCCTCCTACACCTTATTTATCTCTCGCTTTTCTTTTCTCTATATATCAATCCTGATGATGAGTCTTGGTCTAGGCTCGAAACATCGACAAATAATAATGAAGAACACTGTGGAATATCCGAATTCAGTTTCTCAAAAACCACTCCATAGAAATCTACAAACTAAGATTTTAGCTTCTAATTGTTCAATAATGAATCCATTGTGCATTGTTCCAATTGTAGAAAATTCCAACCCTAAGTGATTCTTTCCCTTATGATCTTAATCAAACAAATCAATTATTGAATTCAATTAATGTAGAAATTAATTTCGGACCATAGCAACAATCATACAATAGCTACAATAGCTGGGAAAGTAAATAGGAAGCATAAAACAGTTTTTGCATACACAGGTAATTTCTCTTTCAGAATCAGCTTCAAATTCCTTATTCAAAGCCTACAACAAAACCTCCACAATCTACCTACCAATCTAGTAGCTCCACAATTAATCAAACTCACCTCAGAAACAAATTTGCACAAAATCGAGAAGAAACAACCTGCAGGGAAAATTGTATATCCTGTTATAGGGTCTGTTGTAGTACACCATAATGTTGTATAGATCTGTACAACTATACAAAACGCTATTGTATGGCCTCTTCCTTCCCTCTGCTCTGTCTCATCTCCTGCTTCTCAGCTTTGCTCAACTGGTTCCTATCCCTATCCAACAAAAAATTGTCTGCAGTAATTCCTATGCCTCTGTTATTTTTCAGAATTGTATGTTCAAGCATGACAGTGTCTACGGACAGTGGAAGCATCATGAAGTCAAGGTCAAAGACTCGAAAACTTTACTCTTTGGAGTAAAATCTATTGTTGTGTTTGGTTTTAGGTAAAACAATTGTTTATGGAGATCAACTTATCATTGCAATTCGGTCAACAGTGACCATGGTAAAATCCACCTTCACTAAGAAAATGCATAAAAACACCAAAAATCATGTGTTGTGACCATGGAACTACAAATAACCATGACTGTCAAAAAGCAATAAATTAGATGTCACAAGATTAAAGCTAAAGATAAGACAGAAGAACACTAATATGGAATGGAATTTCAACAAAGTGATATGCCATTTTGGAAACATACCCTATAACATCACATAGGTCACAATCAAAAGCTGAAGATGGTCCATGAGGCATGACATTAAAGCCGCCAACAATGATGGCACTGCACAAAGGAAGTTTGTGCAAGGAGGCTATCACATCAACCTAGGAACTTGCACTCCAAAGCCAGCTTCCAATTGGTAAAGCTTTCTGTGCCAGCAATTGAAATTGAGAAACGGAAACAGCCAGCATCTTTTTAAATCACAATTAATGGTTCTGCCTCCAGATGATTAAGGGGTAAAAGAGGGCATGAATTGGCAAAGCTTTCTGTGCCAGCAATGCTTTATGAACCGTCTCAAAAATGTTACGTATGTGTGAATATTCACAACACACACCCAACAACAATGTTAAGATACACACAATAATCCCAAAATAGGACATCCAGTTATGCCACTGCAGTAAGATCACATGAAATAGCAATCAAAACATAACTCATGATGTATGCTATTATACCAGCAACAACATAACTCATGTTGTATGCTACTATACCAGCAAGTTGGAATCATCAAAAATAATTTGAGCTAAAAGTGGGCAGGTTTGATTGTTTGGGGTACCTCAATTGGTATGCATGTGCCATTCGTATACAGTTTAGTGGCTTACAAAAGTAAGTGGACTAGACCAGGCTTTCAGTAGGAAAGGGTAAGGTATTTTCTTTTTTGTTTTCTCTTTAGATTTCAGCTTTGGTATTTTAGTATTATAGGAGGGAAGAAAAGAATATTAGATAATTGTTAATTGTCTATCTTCTACCCAATGCTACATGGCTAATATACAACCAAATCACAATAAAAAGTTTTTACTCTGACAGATTCCGAATGGCCATTAATAATATCCCACGTGGTTATTACATCCATGTAGAAGAGCAACAAAAACAAAGAATTCAAAATCACAAAATGGCTTTTTAACCATCTAATGGTGATTTGTAATTCACAACCACGTTTATGCCTCCAAGATTCCTATTCCAAATGTTGTATATCCTGACGGTATGCTTCAATGAACTATTGCTTCAATGAACCATCTGGAGTCTTGTTTGCTTCATTAAGGTTTTATGACTCTAATTAGTTAGCAATCCCTCTACAGCCCATGGAAGAAATTATGAATGGTAATTACTTTCGATGGGTCTTAATTATAGGCCTACTTCAAACAGCTAAGTAAATTTTAGAAAGTAATTGTTTTAGTGGGAATCCAATAAACTGCCTGTCATTCAGGACGGGTTACTCTAACTAACCTGTGCAACCTGTGTCCCCCAGGATTACTAGCTGTTTGTTATGAGTCAAGCAGTTCACTCTCCATTGGATTAGCTGAAACTTGCAAGAAGGTGGTGTATAAGTAAATGCTATTTTGAAAGCCTGCAAACTAGGGAGAAAATTTTAGTTCCTATCCAATAGGAATGGAATTTCAACAAAGGGATATGCCATTTTGGAATCATACCCTATAGCATCACATAGGTCACAATCAAAAGCTGAAGATGGTCCGTGAGGCATGACATTAAAGCTGCCAGCAGTGATGGCACTACAAAAGGAAGTTTGTGCAAGGAGGCTATCACATCAACCCAGGAACTTGCACTCCAAAGCCAGCTTCCAATCGGTAAAACTTTCTGTGCCAGCAATTGAAATTGAGAAACGGAAACAGTCAGCATCTTTTTAAATCATGATTAATGGTTTTGCCTCGAGATGATTAAGAGGTAAAAGAGGGCATCAATTGGTAAAGCTTTTTGTGCCAACAATGCTTTATGAACCGTCTCAAAATTGTTACCTAGTGTGAATATTCACACAACACACCCAACAACAATGTTAAGATACACACAATAATCCCAAAATAGGGACATCCAGTTATGCCACTGTAGTAAGATCACCTGAAATAGCAATCAAAACATAACTCATGCTGTATGCTATTATACCAGCAACAACATAACTCGTGTTGTATGCTACTATACCAGCAAGTTGGAATCATCAAAATAATTTGAGCTAATAGTGGGCAGGTCTGATTGTTTGGGGTACCTCAATTGGTATGCATGTACCATTCGTATTCAGTTTAGTGGCTTACAAAAGTAAGTGGACTAGACCAAGTTTTCTGTTGGAAAGGGTAAGGTATTTGTTTTTTTGTTTTCTCATTAGATTTCTGCTTTGGTATTTCAGTATTATAGGAGGGAAGAAAAGAATATTAGATAATTGTTAATTGTCTACCTTCTACCCAATGCTACATGGATAATATACAACCAAATCACCATAAAAAAGTTTTTACTCCGATAGATTCCGAATGGCCATTAATAATATCCCATGTGGTTATTACATCCATGTAGAAGAGCAGCACAAACAGAGAGAATTCTAAATCACAAAATGGCTTTTTAACCATGTGATGGTGATTTGTAATTCACAACCATGTTTATACCTCCATGATTCCTATTCCAAATGTTGTATATCCTAACGGTCTGCTTCAATGAACTATTGCTTCAATGAACCATATGGATTCTTGTCTGCTTCATTAAGGTTTTATGATTCTAATTAGTTAGAATCCAGCAAGTTGGAATCCAATAAACTGCCTGTCATGCAGGACAGGTTGCTCTAACTGACCTATGCAACCTGTGTCCCCCAGGATTACTGGCTTTTTGTTATGAGTCAAGCAATTCACTCTCCATTGAATCAGCTGAAATTTGGAAGAAGGTGGTGTAGAAGTAAATACTATTTTGAAAGCCTGCAAACCAGGGAGCAAATTTTAGTTTCTATCCGATATTTGTGTGTTTGTGTGTTTCTCCTAGCCACTATTGTGCTTGAGCCTTTACTGGAACTAATGCCATGATCTGATGTTTCTCTGCTAGTAGAGATGCCATTGTATAACCTTCTGAGTTTTCTGGTCTCTTTTAACCCTTTGGATGGAGGTTTCATGGAAATATTTTTGGGTTGTTGCTTCTTTAAGGACTTGATCTTTTTGGGGTTGCATTTGGTTCGAGTTCCACCACTTTCCTCTTGATTTGATCTCTCACATAAATATGACTTTGAGCTTCTGTAGACATCAACAAAATCTTCAAAACTCCATAACTATTAATAATAGTTTGGAGAGGCCTTTGTACCCTTCTCTTTGCTTCGTTTAAACCATTTGATAGTAGCTTCATTTGTGCTTCTGCAGATCACCTAAATTTAATGACTCGCTCAATGTTTATTAATTTTCCTGGAAAGGTATTTGGAACCTAAACAAAGTAATACATGTGATTTTGGAAGCTTTATGGTTGGCAAACCAAATTGGCCAATTGGACTTCCTGCTTCTATTAATTTTTTCAGCTAGAATACATGCCCGATAATCCACGCTTTGTTTATCCCTTAGCATCTGCAACTACTGTTGGTTACAGAATGATGGTCTGAGTATTATGAAATATATGAGAAAATAAATTGCACTGAATAATGAATTTGGTTTTACAGGGCGATTAAATACTCATTCTATCCATAATAAAATGGGCCTCAATTAAAATCTTAGCAAATGACTCATACAGAGGACTCTGAGTCCCCATCACAGCCCACCTCTTCATGAAATCCATGGACCATTCATAGTTTCGCATAAGAAAAACCCCTGCATTGATTCCCAACTAACTCCTTTTCTTATAAACATTTTTCTCCCATCCATGGACTATTAAATTGTAGTCCTTGTACTTGTCCAATGGGTGCTCAAATTCCATGTCCGTGATCACAGCATCTGAGTCCATCTGCCATATCCACTCAGCTTCAAGGTGAGCCACCATGGCTGCCCTAATCAAAGGAATTTTGGCCCAGAACGTGAACATTTTCTGATTAAGGTGGATTTGGTTTTACAGGGCGATTAAATATTCAATCTATCCATGATAAACTGGGCCTCTCTCTAGTACCTTTATGGATTTATTTATGCTAAATAGTAGCTAAAATCTAATCTAAAATGAATAGATGCCATCGTTTACTACTACAGAGAGGAATTTTATGAATCGAAATGAATTGGACTATAAATCTATTAATCAAATTGAATTGGACTAACAACTAAAGATTGATGCTGAGGCCTCCGAAATCTATAAATCTTGAGCACCTGATCATCTGCAAAATCCAGAGATCTCTCCATACCATTCCAACAATATTATTCCTTGTATATGGGGTTATGGTTCCCACTGCAGTGTTGACACCGAGTTAAGTGAGTCACAAATGGCCTCCTCTCTAAAAGCTCAGCCCAAATTTCCTTCAAATAACGCTCTCGCTTCTCTGCATATAGTCTGACACTTTTCTCAGCATATTTGTGCCTTAGCTCTATATGTTTGGCATCCATGGCATCATATATCTTACATTCTGAAAATTCCCAACAATGTCCAACCAATAAAAGTGAAAAAAATAGTCATTCTCAATATAAATCATGCTGGTCCATTTCTTCTTCTCTTTGATCATAAGATAAATGCTGGTCATTTCTTCTTCTCTTTGATCATAAGATAAATAAGTGCAGACTAGTCATCAGATTTAGTTAGAGCTCTGTCAGGCAGCACATCAGTTAAAATCTTAGCAAAGGACTCATACAGAGGACTCTGAGGTCCCATCACATCCCACTTCTCCATGAAATCCATGGACCATTCACAGTTTCGCATAATAAAAACCCCGACATTGATATCCAACCAGCTCCTTTTCTTATAAACATTTTGCACCCATCCATGGAATATTAAATTGTAGTCCTTGTACTTGTCTAATGGGTGCTCAAATTCCATGTCTGTGATCACAGCATCGGAGTCCATCCACCATATCCACTCAACTTCAGGGTGAGCCGCCATAGCTGCCCTAATCAAAGGAATTTTGGCCCAGAACGTGAACATTTTCTGATTAATGAGGATTTGGTTTTACATGGCGATATAAATACTCATTCTATCCATAATAAAATGGGCATCTCTCTAGTATCTTCATGGAGTTATTTATGCTAAAAAGTAGCTAAAATCTAATCTAAAATGAATAGATTCCATAGTTTACTACTACAGAGAGGAATTTTATGAATCGAAATGAATTGGACTATAAATCTATTAATCGAATTGAATCAGACTAACAGCTACAGATTGATGTTGAGGCCTCCGAAATCCATAAATCCTGAGCACCTTATCAACTGCAAAGTCTAGATATCTCTCCATACCATTCCAACAATCTTCTGCCTTGTATATGGGGTTATGGTTCCCACTGTTGGGCTAACACGCAATGAAGTGAGTCACAAATGGCCTCCTCTCTAAAAGCCCAACCCAAATTTCCTTCAAATAATGCTCTCGCTTCTCTGCATACAGTCTGGCACTTTTCTCAGCATATCTACGCCTTAGCTCTAGATGTTTGGCATCCATGGCATCATATATCTTACATTATCAAAATTCCCAACAATGTCCAACCAATAAAAGTGAAAAAAATAGTCATTCTCAATATAAATCAGGCTGGTCCATTTCTTCTTCTCTTTGATCATAAGATAAATGCTGGTCCATTACTTCTTCTCTTTGATCATAAGATAAATAAGCGCAGACTGGTCATAAAATTTAGTTAGAGCTCTGTCTGGCAGCACATCAGTTAAAATCTTAGCAAAGGACTCATACAGAGGACTCTGAGGCCCCATCATAGCCCACCTCTCCATGAAATCCATGGACCATTCACAGTTTCGCATAAGAAAAACCCCTGCATTGATATCCAACCAGCTCCTTTTCTTATAAAAATTTTGCTCCCATCCATGAACTATTAAATTGTAGTCCTTGTACTTGTCCAATGGGTGCTCAAATTCCATGTCTGTGATCACAACATCGGAGTCCATCCACCATATCCACTCAGCTTCAGGGTGAGCCACCATGGCTGCCCTAATCAAAGGAATTTTGGCCCAGAACGTGAAGATTTTCTGATTAATGAGGATTTGGTTTTACACGGCGATTAAATACTCATTCTATCCATAATAAAATGGGCCTCTCTCTAGTATCTTTATGGAGTTATTTATGCTAAAAAGTAGCTAAAATCTAATCTAAAATGAATAGATGCCATAGTTTACTACTACAGAGAGGAATTTTATGAATCGAAATGAATTGGACTATAAATATATTAATCAAATTGAATCGGACTAACAACTATAGATTGATGTTGAGGCCTCTGAAATCCATAAATCCTGAGCACCTTATTAACTGCAAAATCTAGAGATCTCTCCATACCATTCCAACAATCCTCTGCCTTGTATATGGGGTTATGGTTCCCACTGTAAGGCTGACACCCAGTGAAGTGAGTCACAAATGGCCTCCTCTCTAAAAGCCCAGCCCAAATTTCCTTCAAATAACGCTCTCGCTTCTCTCCATACAGTCTGGCACTTTTCTCAGCATATTTGTGCCTCAGCTCTGGATGTTTGGCATGCATGGCATCATATATCTTACTTACATTCTCAAAATTCCCAACAATGTCCAACCAATAATACTGAAAAAATAGCCATTATCAATATAAATCATGCTGGTCCATTTCTTCTTCTCTTTGATCATAAGATAAATAAGTGCAGACTGGCCATCATATTCAGTTAGAGCTCTATCAGGCAGCACATTAGTTAAAATCTTAGCAAAGGACTCATACAGAGGACTTTGAGGGCCCATCACAGCCCACCTCTCCATGAAATCCATGGACCATTCACAGTTTAGCATAAGAAAAACCCCTGAATTGATTCCCAACTAGCTCCTTTTCTTATAAACATTTTTCTCCCATCCATGGACTATTAAATTGTAGTCCTTGTACTTGTCCAATGGGTGCACAAATTCCATGTCTGTGCTCACAGCATCTGAGTCCATCCACCATATCCACTCAGCTTCAGGGTGAGCCACCATGGCTGCCCTAATCAAAGGAATTTTGGCCCAGAAAGTGAACATTTTCTTATTAAGGAGGATTGTGTTCTAAAACATGTCCAAGCCATGGATTCTGTAGTAATCCTGCTTGTTCTTGAAGCACCTCAGAAGTAGATGATCCCCAATTGGGTTCTTGCAGGGATAAGGCTGTGAGCCTGTCAATACCAAGATACGATGCCTCCCTCCTTCTGTATAGTTCTTTGTCTCTTGAGGTCCCAGTTTTTTACAGTGCTCCCCACAGTGTAACTAAAGTTAGAATCAGCATAGAAATTATCAGAACTTTCCTCCCACTTATCCATTGACCGATACAAGGATTCCTATTCTTTATCATTCATTTCATGTTCATTGCTCTGAAACACCGCGAAAAAACTACTCCGGTGGCTCAGCAAAATAAGAGAACCTAGGTCACACTGTTGAAGGGAGGAGCGAAACAGAGGGAAACTATGGTTCAACCCCCATCCCCTCCGCTTTGTTAACACTTGGAATAACCAGCGACATATATTAAGTTTCGAGGGTTCGCTGCAACTGTTATTTTTTTAGTTATAACTATATTTTTTATTAACGGTGTTAAATGGTTTAATTGTCTAACATCAGATTGGATGGATCATAGTAAGACAGGTAAGACAAGAGGGAAATTGATTTCAGAGGGAACGCCTTACGGCGTAATTACAATTTTCTATCTCTTTAGGTTTATAGATATGTAGATTATTGTTAATAGTGTATGCATGCAAATTAAAATTATGTAGAAAATATAGAAAAGTGAAACAAAATCTCTCACACACATTTGACAGAAAATAAGGCATGGGAAACACTTTTATGAGAAAAGCTTAGCTGAAAGGTTAGGTCACTTTTCTCTCTTTCTCTAAATAGAAAATGTCATTGAGCATAAAGAAGTATGGCATGTGCCTTATTGGCTACTACAATACAAAAATCCTCTCTTTGTGCTCTATCTCCTATCCCTATCAATTATTCTGTCTCAGCTATGGAACGAATGCACTCGAAAGGATGTAATCCCTTTTCCTCCTAGTGGCCCAGTTATAACACAACCTGATAGCCTACTAGTGGTTAGGTTTAATTACCTCAAATCTTAACCAGATTTACAATATAGAATCTTCTAGAGTCTTATTCATCATAATCACATGGCTAGCCATTTTTTCATGAATTATAGGGGATGACATGTCATCCTCTCAAATTATGGTGGTGAAAATAGGAAGATCGACTTCTGAGCAACAAACTTTCACATACAAACTCTAATTGATGCAATTATTGTGCCATTGGAAAGGTCTCTATGTGTAGAATAGGAAAAATAGTCTCATAACTAAAGAGGAAAAGTTTTACCCCCGAAAAACACTATTTGAAGCCTAAAAATCCACTTGGAAGGTTTCAGACCCTAATTTGCCACACTGGTCCCCACCAGTAAAAATGGTCTTGTGAGCTGATTCCTCCACTTTTTCCACTTTAAAAGCATTGAGATGGATGAAAAATAATATAATGTTCCAATCCAAATCACATCTCCCCATTCTGGGAGGCGTTTGGTCCCCAAAATCTTCTACTGAATAAGGTGAGGAAATTTTTCCTCAATCTTCTCTATAGTGTACCATTTATCTTTGTCTCAAATTGTCCTTTCAATCCAATCTGCCAAAGGTCATGCTTTCCCTGCCTTTTATTTTTGTACCTCTTCTACAAAACTATATCTTATATCAACTCTACCTGAGCATCTGGTGCCAAATCCTCCACAGAAGGTAGGACCCATTCTTCTTCCTGATCTAGCATGTAAGGCTCATAGAGTTTTAGATTATCTATATTCACAACTAAGTAAATGTGTATATATGGTGGTAAAATGAGTCAATAGGTATTATCACCCACCTTTTCCAGTATCTTGAAGGGACCATACCACAAAACCTTGATTTTCTTACCAAGGCCCTTGTAGCCTCTCCTTGTTCATTTGTAACATGATTTTGTCTCCCACCTGGAATGATTTATCTATTCTATGTTGATCATGCCTGGCCTTATATTTCTCTTGTGATTTCTACAACGTCTCTTATAACTATATATGGATATGCCTAATATTTTCTATAAAAAAAATATCCCTCAAGGCATCTCTTGTAATATCTTCCCTCACTCCTCCTTACTTCCCATATGCAATGTCTAACAGTGAAGGTAAAAAATATCCAAAACAAGTTTCATGTAGACTATGCATTATAAGAATGTTGTAAATATATTAGATTTTCATCCTAGGTCTTTAGATGCTTCTAGTTGTAACCCAACAAAACTTGCACCAAATTCTTGTTGACTACTTTTGTTTGTCCATTTGTTTGTGGATGGAGTGTTGTAGATCTCTTCAAATTTGTGTCCATCTTCTCCCATATGTAGTCTATAATGCACTAAAAAACCTTGTGTCCTTGTCTAAAATGATGCTCTTTGATATCCCAATGTGCATCCAAACTTGTTCAAAGAACAAGTTTGTTGTTTCTTTCCCAGTGGTGGCCTTTTTACAAGGTATAATAACACACATCATGCTAAACCTATCAACTACCATTAATAGGTAGTCATGTCCCTTCCTAGTTGTCAGTAAATCTCCAAAAAAGTCCATGGAAATTCTCTCCCAAGGACGAGTTGGTATAGTTAAGGGATGATATAGACCTTGTTTCCTCTTGCTAGGCTTACTAATACAACAAATCATGCATCCTCTTATGAACCTAGCTACCTATTCTTGCACCTTGGGCCAATATACATACCTTCGCAAGTTGGCCATGATCTTCCCTACCTTTCCAAGTTGATTACATGGCTTATCCAACATGTAGAGTAACCCATCTTGCAAATGATAATCAACAATGTTGTTTCCATTGTGCACATGACTCTTGACTCTGCAACTGCTGAAACACCTCCTTGAAGTCCTCATCCTCTGAATATGACTCTTTGTATGCATCATGGGTGAATGGCTCCTTGTGCATAATAGTCCTTAAAGCTATAATATTTAATGTGGGTGGCCTTGAGAGCATATCAACCAACTTGTTTTTACTTCCCTTCTTGTACTTGATCACCAAATGAAATTATTGTAGAAACCACATCCACTTATAATGCTTGGTCCATTGTAGCTTACTTTGGGGTTGCAGGTACTATAGTGGCTAGTGATTTATGTGCATTACTATCTCCTTTCCCATTAGATAGTGCTTCTACTACTTCATAGTTCACACTAGGGCATAGAGCTCCTTGTCATAGGAAGGGTAATTAAGAACTTACCCATGTAATACTTTAGAATGGTAGCATACAAGCCTTCCTCCCTCCATTAATATGTTGGGTTATGTTATATTCTTTCCGCGACTACCCCACGCATGGGCGGGTCACGAGGGGGTGACAACCCCCCCATATGTTGCGTGGGGTGCTGCCAGAGGCTCACAGGGGGGTGGTAGCGCCCTTGCACGGGGTCGGGGGCAATGCCCCAGGAAATTTTTTTTGGACCCTATATTTGGTGAGTGGACCTACCTATGGTTTTGTGCATGGATTTCACACATGGTTTTGGGTATGATGGTTTTTTGGACATGGTATTTTGTAGATCCGGTCAAGGGAACTACGGTTATGTTCTAATCCAGGGTTAATTGATTGGGGTTTATGGGTTCTTCGTCATGTATATAAATGTATTGTAACATTGGAAGGAACATAATGAAAAATCAATCTGGTAGTCCTGATTTTAGGATCCAGGGAAAATCTCTGTGTATATCTATTTTATGTTTTATGCTCTCGCTATTGTTTATTTTCTATTTTTAGAATTTGTATGCAGGTAATTTTTGTACAGGGTTTAAACCTACATAATACCACTCCTATAACATACCCACTCACATATTTCTCTACTTCAAAGGGTTGCTAGAAGATTGGTAATGCTAAAATTGGTGCTTCACTAATCTCCTTCTTTAGTTCCTCGAAGGTCCTCTACTGACCATTTCCCCACTGGAATTTTTTTCCACTTGTTGTTATGCATGGAGCAGTGTTGCTACTGTTGAAAATGAGGTTGTGTATTTCCTCTCTCCTCTCCTTATCTCTCTCTCTTCCCTCCTCTCATCTCTCTGTCACTCTCTCTCCATCTCTCCCTTATCACTCCCTCTCTCTTTCCACCTCTATCTATCTATGTCTTTGTCATTCCCTCTTTCTCTCCCCCTCCAACTCCATCTCCCCCTCCCTCCCTCTCTCCTTATCTCTCTTAATTCCTCCCTCCATCTCTCTCTCATTCTCTCCCACCTCCCATTGTTCCCCCACTCATCTCCCTCTCTATCCACCAACTTCGTGACTATCTCACTCCATATATCCTTCTCTCTCTTCCCATTCCCGCTCCCCTCCATCTCTATGTCTCCTTCTCTCTCTTCAATTTATTTATATCTCTGTCTCCTCTCCTTCTCTCTGTCTTCCCTCTCCTTTCTCTCTCTCTCTCCACATATCTCCCTTTCCTCTTCCTCTCTCTCTACCTCTATCTCTATATTTGTTTCTTCTTCCTTCCTTCTCTCCCCCTTCCAACTCCATCTCTCGCTCCCTCCCTCTCTACTCTCACTCCCCTCCTCTCCCTCTCCTCTCTCTCTCCCTCTCTCTCTCTCTCACTATATGTAATGTCTAAAACATTTTACATTTTAATTTTTTATTGTGAAATGAGTTATGGTTTTTCAACATGTGCTATTGATAAGCCATGGTATTGGTCCATGGTATTGTAACAAAACCTATGTACAAGTTAATAATATCCGTGGTAAAGTGGGGGTGGATATCAATAGTTAAGGTACTTGTTATATTGTAAGTTTATTGTAAGTATTAAGTTCTTATGTTCTTATTACTTAAATTTAAATATGATTATGGAATCATCATTAGTCTCTGCCAAGAAATGACTGTATTGATCACTATTAGTTTAGCATTAAAGAATGAAAATAATAATGCTTAACTTTGAAAAAAAAAATATTTTTGAATATTATTAAAAAAAATTCAAATATTTGATTGGACCATAACTTGAAGGTCATCATTTGTATAATATAATTCCATGTGGATAACTTCCTTAGATATTTTATGCCATAATTTATGGATATTGTTGCAATATTCATGCATGATTTTTAGATATTTGTGTAGTGATTTTCTATCCATAGGCTTTGTAGGAAAATCATCCAAAAACAAAATACTTGAAAATAACGAATACTTAAGTTTCCTTCCCACCATAGTTTTAGCAAGCCTTTGCAGAAAAAATGGATAAGAGTACAATGTAAAAAAATTACAATATAACAAAATAAATTTTATTAAATTTATTACTTTTAACTTTTTATTATTATTTGAGCCAAGATTTAAATGTTTACACTACAACATCTCCCCCATAGTGGGTTCGATATTACTTTTAAAGTTTTATTATTTTTTAACCATTTTTTAACCAAGCTACATATAATGTTAAATGTTTAAATATTTAAGCCTACACATCTATGGCTCAACAATTATTTTTTATAGTATTGAAAAAGAAATATTTATTTTTCAAAGTTAAACATTATAGTGTATTAGTCAATATGACATTAATAATGATAAAAACCAAATTGATTATTATAGTCCTATTTTAGTAGAAACATACGCACAAATAAATCTAATAAACTATAGTTTATTGACCATTTATTAATTTTTTAGTAATAAAAAATCAATAAAAATCAAATTTTAATATTTTGAAAAATGTTCTTTCTAATCACAATCATAAAACCTAAAATTCATTATTTTATTAAATTAGTTATATAAAAAAATATAAAAATATATCATCCAATTATATTGGACATGATAAAAGTGTAGTCGTACCAAACTGAGGAAAAAAGAAGCAAAAAGCCATAATTACTGTAAAGATAATATAAAATTTAGACTAACTCGATGTTTTAAAATAATCCATGACAAAGAGTATAAGAAAGTAATTTTAGAGAATTTAAATCGGAAACTTCGTAAACTTGTTATCATTTTCATAATAAGATTAATTTAAATCGGAATTTTAATAATAATTGATCCACCCTAATGAAATCAACCATTTTTTATTATTGCAATGATATACAAAACGAAATATATATGTGTGTTTATTTTAATTATGTAATTAAAATTGACAATTTTTTTTCTAAACAACCATTATAGTAAGTTGCCACTGAGATGAAGAACTATCGAACTCAGAATATGAAGTTGCAGGCGCACTAACCTCTAAGGAACATAAAAGTAAAATGGTGACACTTTTATTTCAAAATGTGGAAATAGATTGAGGTTGTAAAACCTATTTTTTCGCCCAAAAGTTTTTCATCGAAAAGAATCCAAGATTTTTGTTCAAGCCTAATTATTCGCCCAAAAGTTTTTCATCGAAAATATTATTATAATAGGGAATTTTGGCAAATCCAAGATTCTCGTTGAAACCTATTTTTTCGCCCGACAGTTTTCCAGCTAAAAGCAAAAAACGAGCAAACCTGAAGTAGAGGTATTTACATGCTTCTTTGAAGGAACAACCTCTTCTACCCCAAAAATAAATTAGTGCCAATGCACAATTCTCGTTCAAAAATAAAAAAGGCGAAAGAAGAGAAAGGATTCTTGCGCAGAGAGGTGAAACAAGCAACTCCACTAGGGTACTATCCAGGCTTGCTCGCCATGGAGAAATGTTTGTGTTCCTACGTGACTTTGCCAGGGTATTGTTTAGGCCTGCTGGCAGTGAAGCAACACTAGAGATGAAAACTATACTCTAAAAATCTTAAGCTCGCGAGCCAAATTACCCTTCTCGATTTGAAACATTGTGATATGGCTGAATTTTGTGTTGTGTTCAATTGAGTTGATACAAGGTGAACCGTGTTTGTCCATTATGTAAGTAGGGAAGCTGAAGTGATCTACACAACAAATCAATACTCCCTAAAAGGCCAAGGCCCTATGCTAAAAATGAACCAAAACATAGTTGCCAAGTGTTGTAACATTTGCAACACCCTCCAAAATTTTGGCTCACATCTAAATTTCAGAGCCTTCCTTGGTTTTTCCTTTGATGGTTGCAAACACTCGAGCTCAACCCATGAGATCTTGTGAGGTCTCTTCACCCTTTTTATTATTTGACCAACGGTCGTCTTTTAGCAGATTGATTGCTTTGTCATACTTGTGATCTTTTTCTAGTGATTTTGAAGGTTTTTCTTTATGTGTTTGGGTTGTCTTCGCTATGTGAACACCGTTGTATTCACACACAAAGTTTCAAGCATTGTTGTGCAAGTGTTGTCACGATCGTTCGAAGGTCTGTCTCAAGTGTCGAACTTGTCACTCTCAGCTCTAAGAAAATATCACCGAGGGAATGATTTGTCTTGTTGTACCAACGATTTGTGTTGTCTCGTCATCGAAGTATGCTAAACATGTGATCACAATGTCAAGTCTGCACAAGTTCACTTGCTTTCAACACTTAGCCATTTTCCTGAAAATTTGTTTGACCCGACAACCCTCTTCCACCAGACCCCGACTAAGCTACACTATGCAGTCTCAGCCCTCAGTGACCCTGTTGTGCTGCCTGAAACTATGAAGTCCTTGAGGATGTCCCCCAAGTTAGCTACATTGATCAATACTAGAGGTGAGCAACCTGTCTACCTCCTAAGACTGCGTAGAAAACTACCTCCATGTCCAAACTGAATTGCACATTTCTCAAGAACAGTAATCAAGCCTCCTTCTTGTTTGTTGAAAGCCTGCACTGGTCTGAGACTTGGGTCTGCATTTTTCTACAAAATTTAGCAGACATGCCTAGCTGACCCTTACTTCCTTTCTCTGCACTACCTTATGAAACTGCGCAGACATGTCTAAAATTCCACCTGCAGCCTATCCTACACTATTCTCCAAAACTAGGCAGTCAGGCTAAATAGGTCCCTTACAGCGATGTCCTGTACTGCTCTTAGAAACTACACAGAAATTCCCAGTTGTCCCTCCATAGCCCCGCTCTGTCTTTCCTCTGGAAACTGCGCAAAACTACCTAGCTGTCCCCTAAAACCCTGTCTTGTCTTCCCTCCATGAACTGCGTAGAAGTGCACCCCCTCAGGGTCCCACCTTGCAGCTGACATTGGTGACCTTTATTCCGCAATTATTCCTACCAGTGGTCACTATGCAGTTTTTCTCGACAGTGTATAATTTCGTCCCAGAGTTCCTCATTTTAGCCTGTGCTGCGTTTTGCACTGTCTCAGTGAGTTTTCCTCCCTCCTTGTAACCTAGAACACGATAACAATGCATCATGCTAGAATAGAAGGTTTTGGATTTCATGGCGTCCTGTCATGAGTGAGTTGCAGGAATAGGTACTTGTAGATCATGGCGAGATGATGAACGGAATGAAGAAGGAGCGCACATGCTAGATGACTTACTTGCAGTTGGACGAATGTACCAAGCATATCAAGCAACAAGTGAAAGGAAAACATGCATTGAACCATCATGCAAGACCAAGACCATCGAAGACCCCACAACACTATGCCGTGTGGAGGAGAAGACAAAGCACACTAAGAGTACATCCATCTCTCAACAACGTGACAACTTGACATGGACACCACATCTAGCCAGTACATGTCAACAGTGTCATGTCGAGTTGTGTCATGAGATATCTTGACCACATCACCACCATGAGCCATATCCATTGTAAGTAAATGTAATTTAAAGTGAAGTCCAATGGACTCACAAAAGAAGTCGAAGAGTCATTCCAGTTGAAAATTCATGGGAAGTTGAACATTCATGAGGGTAGTCCAAGAGTCACAAGGGTCAAGCATCACCCTTGGCTATATATATCCCCCCCATTGCATGAGAAATAACTTTTCACCTTGGCTTCTCCCACATAGCCTTGAGATTCTGTAGCCTATTCTTTGAGGAGCGAGGAGTGGATCCAATGTCCCACTACTAGGACTAGTGATGTATGGTGTACATATGTGCCTTGGGAATTTTATTAATTAAGAAGCTTGTTAAGGCCAACATGTTTTCAGACATGTTTTGTAAATGTTTTTAAGACTACTCTTTAAACATTGGTAATGCATGTTTTCTTAACCTGTACTAAGATAGTTGAACTACTTTGGTTATTTTAGTACTTACATTTTTGAATATGTGGTATATTGTTTATTAATGTTGTCTCATCCATGTGGACTAATCCGCAGGAAAATAGACAAACCATTCTTGTTTATTGGTTATAACGACCATCACCTCCATGTGGACTACTCTGTTGGATGGTGTATGTGTTTTCCCTTTAACTTTGGTTTTAACGACTACTGCATCTACTGTGGACTACTCCGCTTGATGTTGGACAAACCGTTGTTTTTCTCGCATGTGTCTCTCCTTGGGTGGTACTATTACCTCTCATCTAGAGGGTCACTTTACTCTCTCCCTTTACAATAAGAGAACTCGGACACAAGTTATATTACACACTCACCAGGCATACTCACCTCACTTTTTTAAGATACAAGCATAACACTCTCATGTGTTGAACATCAAGAGCTAAGGAAAATATATAAGATAATGGAAAACAGACCATCATACTGGATGGGAATCCTACACCAAATGGTGTGAGGTCTGGTTGGGACTTCATACCGGGGAGATCCCCTTAATGTTGGTGGGTCCATCACTGTCAACACTACTATAGATAATAAACTAAGAGTAAGAAAAGAGTTTATGACAAATGGTATGGAGTTGATTATTTCATCTAAATGCTAACTATATTTAAAACTCACATGTAATATTATTCACATGTCTTGATGATTTGTAAACTGATTTGGATATTCTACTAGTTAGTTCATCACAATACATAAAAATTCCAAAATATATACTATTACAGTTTTATATCTCTTTAGGTTTATAGACATGTAGATTATTGTTAATAGTGTATGCATGCAAATTAAAATTATGTACAAAATATAGAAAAGTGAAATAAAATCTCTCACACACATTTGATAGAAAATAAGGCATGGGAAACAATTTTCTGATAAAATCTCAGCTGAAAAGTTAGGTCACTTTTCTCTCTTTCTCTGAATAGAAAATGTCATTGAGCATAAAGAAGTATGGCATGTGCCTTGTTGGCTACTACAATACAAAAATCCTATATTTGTGCTCTATCTCCTATCCCTCTCAACTATTTTGTCTCAGCTATGGAACAGATGCATTCGAAAGGATGTAATCCCTTTTCCTCCTAATGGCCCAGTTATAACACAACGCGATAGCCTACTAGTGGTTAGCTTTAATTACCTCAAACCTTAACCAGATTTAAAATATAGAATATTCTAGAGTCTTATTCATCGTAATCACATGGCTAGCCATTTTTTCATGAATTATAGGGGATGACATGTCATCCTCTTGAATTATGGTGGTGAAAATAGGAAGATCAACTTCTGAGCAACATAACTTTCACATACAAACTCTCATTGATGCAATTATTGTGCCATTGGAAAGGTCTCTATATGTAGAATAGAAAAAAGTCTCATAACTAAAGAGGAAACATTTTACCCCCAAAAAACATGTTTGAAGCCTAAAAATCCTTTTGGAAGGTTTCAGACCCTAATTTACCACACTAGTGCCCACTAGTAAAAATGGTATTGTGAGCTGATTCCTCCACTTTTTCCACTTTAAAAGCATTGATATGGATGAAAAAGAATATAATGTTCTAATCCAAATCACATCTCCCCATTTTGGGAGGCGTTTGGTCCCCAAAATCTTCTACTAAATGAGGTGAGGAAATTTTTCCTCAATCTTCTCTATAGTGTACCATTTATCTTTGTCTCAAATTGTCCTTTCAACCCAATCTGCCAAAGGTCATGCTTCCCCTGTCTTTTATTTTTGTATCTCTTCTACAAAACTATATCTTATATCAACTCTACCTGAGCATCTGGTGCCAAATCCTCCACAGAAAGTAGGACCCATTCTTCTTCCTGTCTAGCATGTAAGGCTCATAGAGTTTTAGATTATCTATATTCACAACTAAGTAAATGTGCATATATGGTGGTAAAATGAGTCAATAGGTATTATCACCCACCTTTTCTAGTATTTTGAAGGGACCATACCACATAACCTTGATTTTCTTACCAAGCCCCTTGTATCCTCGCCTTGTTCATTTGTAACATGATTTTGTCTCCCACCTTGAATGATTTATCTATTCTATGTTGATCATGCCTGGCCTTATATTTCTCCTGTGACTTCTACAACATATCTTATAACTATATATGGATCCGCCTGATATTTTATACAAAAAAAATATCCCTCAAGGCATCTCTTGTAAGATCTTTCCTCACTCCTCCTTACTTCCCATATGCAATGTCTAACAGTGGAGGTAGAAAATATCCAAAACAAGTTTCGTGTAGACTACGTATTATAAGAATGTTGTGTATATATTAGATTTTCATCCCAGGTCTTCAGATGATTCTAGTTGTAACCCCACAAAACTTGCACTAGATTCTTGTTGACTACTTTTGCCTGTCCATTTGTTTGTGGATAGAATGTTGTAGATCTCTTCAAATTTGTGTCCATCTTCTCCCATATGTAGTCTATAATGCACTAAAAAACGTTTTTTCCTTGTCTAAAATGATGCTCTCTGATATCCCAATGTGCATCCAAACTTGTTCAAAGAACAAGTTTGTTGTTTCTTTCCTAGTGGTGGCCTTTTTACATGGCATAATAGCACACATCATGCTAAACCTATCAACTACCATTAATAGGTAGTCATGTCCCTTCCTAGTTGTCGGTAAATCTCCCAAAAAGTCCATGGAAATTCTCTCCCAAGGATGATTCAGTATAGTTAAGGGATGATATAGACCTTGTTTCCTCTTGTTAGGCTTACGAATACAACAAATCATGCATCCTCTTATGAACCTAGCTACCTATTCTTGCATCTTGGGCCAATATACATACCTTTGCAAGTTGGCCATGATCTTCCCTACCTTTGCAAGTTGATTACATGGCTTATCCAACATGTAGAGTAACCCATCTTGCAGATGATAATCAACAACGTTGTTGCCATTGTGCACAGGAATCTTGACTCTGCAACTGCTGAAACACCTCCTTGAAGTCCTCATCCTCTGAATATGCCTCTTTGTGTACATCATGGGTGAATGGCTTCATGTGCATAATAGTCCTTAAAGCTATAATATTTAATGTGGGTGGCCTTGAGAGCATATCAACCAACTTGTTTGTACTTCTCTTCTTGTACTTGATCACCAAATGAAATTATTGTAGAAACCACATCCACTTATAATTCTTGGCCCATTGTAGCTTACTTTGGGGCTGCAGGTACTATTGTGGCTAGTGATCTATGTGCATTACTATCTCCTTTCCCATTAGATAGTGCTTCTACTACTTCATAGCTCACAGTAGGGCATAGAGCTCCTTGTCGTAGGAAGGGTAATTAAGAACTTCCCCATGTAATACTTTAGAATGGTAGCATACAAGCCTTCCTCCCTCCATCAATATGTTGGGTTGTGTTGTATTCTTTCCACGACTACCCCACGCATGGGGGGTCACAAGGAGGTGACAACCCCCCCATATGTTGTGTGGGGTGCTGCCAGATGGTCATAGGGGGGTGGTAGCCCCTTTGCACGGGGTTCGAGGAAGCGCACTAGGAAATTTTTTTTGGACCCTATATTAGGTGGGTGAACCTACCTATGGTTTTGTGCATGGATTTCACACATGGTTTTGGGTATGATAGTTTTCTGGCCATGGTATTTTGTAGATCCGGTCAAGGGAACTACGATTATGTTCTAATCCAGGGTTAATGGATTGGGGTTTATGGGTTCTTCGTCATGTATATATATGTATTGTAACATTGGAAGGAACATAATGAAAAATCAATCTGGTAGTCTCTTTTTGGGATCCAGGGGAAATCTCTCTGTATATCTATTTTATGTTTTATGCTCTCGTTATTGTTTATTTTGTGTTTTTAGAATTTGTATGCAGGTAATTTCTGTACAGGGTTAAAACCTACATAATACCATTCCTATAACATACCCACTCACATATTTCTCCACTTCAAAGGGTTGCTAGAAGATTGGTAATGCTAAAATTGGTGCTTCACTAATCTCCTTCTTTAGCTCCTTGAAGGCCCTCTACTAACCATTTCCCCACTGGAAACATTTTCCATTTGTTGTTATGCATGGAGTAGTGTTGCTATTGTTGAAAATGAGGCTATGGATTTCCTCTCTCCTCTCCTTATCTCTCTCTCTCTTCCCTCCTCTCATCTCTCTGTCACTCTCTCTCCATCTCTCCCTTATCACTCCCTCTCTCTTTCCACCTCTATCTATATATGTCTTTGTCATTCCCTCTTTCTCTCCCCCTCCAACTCCATCTCCCCCTTCCTCCCTCTCTCTCTCTCCACATATCTCCCTTGCCTCTTCCTCTCTCTCTACCTCTATCTCTATATTTGTTTCTTCTTCCCCCCTTCTCTCCCCCCTCCAACTCCATCTCTCGCTCCCTCCCTCTCTCCTCTCACTCCCCTGCTCCTCTCTCTCCCTCTCTCTTACACCTCCCACTCTATCTCCCCTCTCTCCCTCTCTCTCACTATATGTAATATCTAAAACATTTTACATTTTAATTTTTTATTGTCAAATGAGTTATGGTTTTTCAACATGTGGTATTGATAAGCCATGGTATTGGTCCATGGTATTGTAACAAAACCTATTTACAAGTTAATAATATCCATGGTAAAGTGGGGGTGAATATCAATAGTTAAGGAACTTGTTATATTGTAAGTTTATTGTAAGTTTTAAGTTTTTATGTTCTTATTACTTAAATTTAAATATGATTATGGAATCATCATTAGTCTCTGCCAAGAAATGACTCTATTGATCACTATTAGTTTGGCATTAAAGAATGCAAATTATAATGTTTAACTTTGAAAAAAAAATATTTTTGAATATTATTAAAAAAAATTCAGATATTTGATTGGACCATAACTTGAAGGTCATCCTTTGTACAATATAATTCCATGTGGATAACTTCCTTAGATATTTTATGCCATAATTTATGGATATTGTTGCAATATTCATGCATGATTTTTAGATATTTGTGTAGTGATTTTATATCCTTGAGCTTTGTAAGAAAATCATCCAAAAACAAAATACTTGAAAATAACTTATACCCAAGTTTCCTTCCCACCATAGTTTTAGCAAGCCTTTGCAGAAAAAATGGATAAAAGTACCACGTAAAAAAATTACAATATAAAAAAATAAATTTTATTAAATTTATTACTTTTAAATTTTTATTATTATTTGAGCCAAGATTTAAATGTTTACATTACAACATCTCCCCCATAGTGTGTTCGATATTACTTTTAAAGTTTTATTATTTTTTAACCATTTTTTAACTGAGCTACATATAATGTTAAATGTTTAAATACTTAAGCCTACACATCTATGGCTCAACAATTATTTTTTATAGTATTGAAAAGCAAATATTTATTTTTCAAAGTTAAACATTATAGTGTATTAGCCAATATGACATTAATAATGATAAAAACCAAATTGATTATTATAATCCTATTTTAATAGAAACATACACACAAACAAATCTAATAAACTATAGTTTATTGACCATTTATTAATTTTTTAGTAATAAAAAATCATAAAAATCAATTTTAATATTTAAAAATGTTCTTTTCTAATCACAATCATAAATTCTAAAATTCATTATTTTATTAATAATTTATAAAAAATATAAAGATATCATTAAAGTGCGTCTACCAACTTAAAAAGAAAAAAGCAAAAGCCCATAGTACTGTAAGATATATAATAGTAAATATAATGGTATGAAAATTCTAAAATATAAAATATATTAAAAATCAAACCGACCCATGACAAAGAGTATAAGAAAGTAATTTTAGAGATTTTAAATTGGAAACTTCGTAAACTTGTTATCATTTTCATAATAAGATTAATTTAAATCGGAATTTTAGTAATAATTGATTCAACCTGAGAAATCAACCATTTTTTATTATTGCAATGATACACAAAACGGAATATATATGTGTGTTTATTTTAATTATGTAATTAAAATTCGTGGTAGTATGAAACCAAGAATGACAATATTTTTTCCAAACAAAGGTTATAGTAAGTTGCCACGGTGATGAAGTTCAGGCGCACTAACCTGAGGGTAGCATTCTAAGGAACAGAAAGGTAAAATGCTGACAGTTTTATTTCAAAATGTGAAAACAGATTTAGGTTGCAAAACCTACTTTTTCGCAAAAAGTTTTTCATCAAAAAAGAATCCAAGATTTTTGTTGAAGCCTAATTTTTCGCCGAAAAGTTTTTCATCGAAAATATTATTATAATAGGGAATTTTGGTAAATCTAAGATTCTCGTTGAAACCTATTTTTTCGCCCAACAGTTCTCCAGATAATGTTGTCAAGTCCAAGATTCTTGCTGACTTTTCACTGAAAAATAAAGAATTATCAACCGAAAAAATCGATCAATCCAAACCATGGAATCAAATTTCCCTACGGATAAAAAGGGGATATTACAAACCAAATGAAATGTGTTTAGGATTTGAAAAACCATAGAATATCAAAAATCGACAGATAGGGATTTAAAAACCATGGATTAGAGAAACAATCAAAGTGAAAGTGAGACGATATTCTATTGTAAAGATATGTGAGTTCACGTGGATAAATATAAAGATATTCTGAACTTTCAAATATCCAATAAATATTAAAGTATGTAACAAATGGGTCCACACTTATCTTGTCCGAGTGCGCATTGGAAGGCTAAGAGTGTTTTGTGATTGGTAGTAATGAATCCGAGATGAAACGGCCAAGGACCGCTGTGACATGTACAAATTAGATTCTTGATTAATACCTGAAATCCTGGGTTAGGATAAGTCTCAATTTCAAGTATGATTTTATAGTTTTAATTTAAAAAAAAAAAGTTATCATGTTTCAATGTGTATAACTCAAAATTGAATTTTCCAAGTTTTTAACTTTTTATTTGGCTTAATTCAAAGTTATTAGAGAGATTTGATCTAGTATCCTAACTTTCTAATTTGGCTTAACTCAAAGGGGACTTGAGTCTCCTTATTTCACTAATTATGTCTAAGGTTTTCACATACATAATTTTCCAAGTCTTCTAACTTTCTAATTTGGCCTAACTCAAGGGGGACTGGAGTCTAATTATTTCGCTAATTATGTTTCAGCCAAAGTCTTCCATGTCTTCTAACTTTTCAATTTGTCCTAACTCAAGGGTGAATTTTCCAAGTCTTCTAACTTTCTAATTTGGCCTAACTCAAGGGCATTAAGGAGATTTGACCTATTGACCTAACTTTCTAGGTTGACTTAACTCAAGGGGGACTTGAGATTAATTATTTCACTAATTATGTCTCAGTCGAAGTGTTCCAAGTCTTCTAACTTACCAATTTGGCCTAACTCAAGGGTGAATTTTCAAGTCTGCTAAGTTTCTAATTTGGCATAACTCAAGGGCATCAAGGAGATTTGATCTAATGACCTAACTTTCTAATTTGGCCTAACTCAAGGGGGACTTGAGCCTCATTGTTTCACTAATTATGTCTAAGTTCAAGTGTTCCAAGTCTTCTAACTTTCTAATTTGGAAAAACTCAAGGGCATAAAGGAGATTTGACCTCGTGACCTAACTTTCTAATTTGACCTAACTCAAGGGCATCAAGGATATTTGACCCCATGGCTTCTTGATTGGAAAAATTAGTAATGGAAACTCAACCAACTAAACTAACCCTTGAGTTAAATATTTGCATAAAATAAATCTTACACATGAAATAGATAATTTGTGTAGATCGATAGATTTAAGGACATTGTTTTCTTTTGCGTAGTCAATGGAGTAATATTTTATCTAATCCATACACTACAATTTTAAGATCTAGGTTACTTAACAAAAGCCCATTCACAATTTCAAACAATAGTATACTCAATTTGATTTTAAAGATGTCTTTGGTGGCTGTTGCAATCGCTAGCGACTCCTCTAGGAAAAATATGACATGACAATCATTGTTGCAATAGAAAAGAAAGAAAACCAATCGTAATTACATGCTTTGAAGGCAGCCCAACCATATGTTCTTACAAAATAGTTCCATTAAAACGAAAGAAAAAAGATAAAAATTATAGTTATTGTGTCAGGTGTTCATGACATCTTCATATGGACTGCGACATCCCTAGCACTTATCTCATGGATGGCCGCCGATTTGGCATGTTGCTTGTACACATTAACCCAACTCGTAACATACACAACATTTTCTCTCTACAACGACAACTACCATCTTCACCTACACCTTCAGCTTGTAGAATTTTCCAGTCCAATATCCCCTGCTCCTCCTCTTGCTATAGAACCACTGCCCACTCATCCCGCTCTCTGCTCATTATTTTTCTACATATCCATCCCATGATGTTAAGACTTACTCTATATTCCACTTCGCCTGTCACTCTCTTTTTAGTTACAAGCTCCAGAATCACCACCCCAAAGTTGTATACATCACTCTTTTCGTTCACCTTCAAACCCATGCAGTACTTTGCAAATGAATGCCAATACCAATACTTATACTTATAATACTTGTACTTTCCACATGAATATCAATAACAATACTTATATTGTTTGATCAATCAATATTACTTCTACTACTTGAACTACATCTAGGAATTGAATTGATAGGTTTTTTTGGGAATACCACACCATACTTTACTAGGAGCAATGTAACCATGAGAACCGGTGAAACCAGAAATTGTTAAACCATCCACTCCCAAATCTAATGGATGATAATGATGTAATATTCTCTTGGCTACACCAAAATTGGAAATCTTGGCTCCAAACTCCAAGTCAAGTAATATATTACTTGATTTCACATCTCTATGCAATATTGGAGGACAACAATCATTAGGCAAATAGAACATCCCACAAGCTACACAAACTACAATATTTTGTCGCACTGGCCACTCTAATAGTTCCATTGATTCTTATCCATGAAGGCACTCAATCAGAATTCTATTTTGTATGTAGTCAAATACAAATAAATTGAAATCTGATTCTGCATTTGAAATACAACACAGGAGATTTAAGATGTTGGCATATTTGATCAAATCCAGGATCTCAACCTTTGCTTCAAATTCTTTTTTGTTTTTCATAATTTTCTTCACAACCACCTCCTGCCCGTTCTGGAGAGTGACCTTGCACACTTTTCAAGATCCTCGAGACCCAATCACATTCCCAAGGAAATGGTAAATACTTTGGAAAGACATGAGGCATTTATTGACATTTTATTCATGAAAGTAATGGAAATTAGGAGAAAAGGAAGGTAAAAGGTCAAAGGTAGCATGTGAGGAGGAAAATGAAGGAAAATAATTGAAAATGAAGAAAGTAGAGACCTAATTGATAAAAATACTTATGAGAATCAGTTTGTAACCTTTTGTCAATTTAATTTTGGAGCTCTCATTATTCTCTCTCTCTCTCTCACTCTTGGACACTCAGAGTTTTCTTGGAGCACTTTGGCATTGGATTGAGAAAGGAAAAGAAGACAAGAGGAAGGAAGGAGAAAGCAAGGAAGATCATGATCAAGAAAGTACAATATGATTCTTTGCAGGTATCGATTTGCGTGTGTGTTTTCCTTACTAGATTTGGCATGCATGGTATTGCATTTGGTTCTTT